>SMOB01000135.1:0-43163 GCA_007388105.1 Coniochaeta prunicola | reverse complement strand
TAGCGACTCGAATCATATAGGTTGCATTCCGAATAGACTCTTTTTTGTGTTGTAAGGCATGTCCGAAGTCGACGTGGTGTGGTGTGGGGCAGAAAATTGATCGGGAAGGTGGTGTGATCGTGAAGGTGATAGAATACGGTAATCGGTACATCAATGTGTTATCTAAGCAGGGCGCTGCGGGCAAATCTTGCGCTAGAAGATCCCCAAGCAAAATATTCCCTCTTCAACCAACCAACCAATCAGGATCAACCGTCAACTCACCTCGCACTCATCTCAACCCAATTTCATCCTCACCGTACGAATAGCCTTAGAGGGAGGGATCAAAATGTCAAACAAGTCAGACTCGGACATCTCAGCGGAGTTCCAGGCCTACTACCTGCAGCGGGCGACGAAAGAGTTTGCAGAGGACCTGGACAAGGTCCGCACCGCAGACGACTTCAAGAACGACGCCATTCCGCTGCTCGTCCACGCACTGCAGCAGGGCACCAGCATGTTTACGACCGAGGAGAAGCGGAGGATTATCGCGGGCTCGAAGGAGAAGTCCCAGGACGGCAACTGAGGGACTGCAAGTAGACGACTTCTTCCGAATTCGGCCTCATCGACTTGGCGGTGCTTTGCTGCTTTGATGTGGTGGAAGGATTGGAAGATCTGTCACGGCCATCAGCCACCCTTCCAGACCTTGGCGGTCAGATTATTAGCCCGACCTTATCATCAAGATATGGGCGAGGTGGCAGACTCCAGTTTGATAGGCTACCTGGTGGACCAACCACGAGGAGCCTACTATGGTATGCGAGGCTAGGAAGGGTCGGCCTCGAACTGCACCATGGAAGCAAGCGGAGGAGGGCAACCAACGGACCGCTGCAGGACTGGCTGGGCCTCATGGGGGCCAGTGGCCGCAGCCTTCGTGCCCCAGCTGGTGAAATGTACATGTACCTTGCAACGCATTCCTCCTATGAAGTGTACATTACCATCCGACGGACACCAGAACATGAGACGAGCTGATGTGATGCTCGGTTGGTCTTGGAAGGGAGGGACACATGCGCAACTTTGTGGCTTTGGGACTCGATCGAGACTCGATCGTGGCACATAGGTAGCAGGACCACACGTGGTGTATGTCAATATCATCCTGAATAAACCAGCTCGGGTATTTGGGTTCCGCCATGCCAAACTTGACGATTTTTACACATCCAGTCTAAACAACCAAGACTCAGCTCGGTGGCTCGATGCTCACTGCACAATTGGCAGATATTCTACGCATCCTCGTCGACAGCGTTACGTTGTGTACCGTACCGAATTGAAACAGCACAGATACTCAATGGACCAGCTGCATTGGTTATATCTGCCCTTGCTCATTGAAGAATGCGTCCAGTAGCATGTTCCGGCTGTTCCTCGTTAACCGGTTCCCATTCTAAGTGGTGATCAGCGGGAAAGCCACAGGTCGTGATCGTGGCTGATGGGGTATTGCGTTCTTGTGACGTCAGCCCCTCAAAGATACCTTTAACTTAAAGAACAGCCAGTACTATCAGTACTCTTCAGAGTCTCCCAAAGGTTTAGAAGCTTGATACACAAGAGTGGTCAAAACTCAAAGCATATACAAATTGCGTCACATAGCCGTCCAGCTGCCGAGCACAATGCCAAACGACGTCAAAGACAAGAACGGCGAGCCCATCAAGAAAGGCGAGGAAGTCTTCACCAAAATCCGCGGCGGCACGCATACAGGCACGGTGGAGAAGATTGTGACGACCAAGGAAGAGGCCGAGAAAGAGGGCGTCAAGAACCCGCCAAAGGTGAGCTACTTCCTCTGTCCATATCGACGTGAGCGCTGTACTAACAGTAGTCTTCAGGTCCTCTACACGGATCAGCATGGTCACCACGTCAATCACAATCCCGGGACTCTTCAGCATACGGAGTAAGTCTAGAACGGGGTGGGCTTTGGTTAGAATGCCTTGTTGTGGCGGAGATCATGACACGGAGTCGTTCATACGGCCGGAGATCAAGAGGCGCATCCCTGTCAGGGAGCGGAGTGGAATATAGATATCCTCGTTCAAGCTGCACATACATGCATTGTTCTTAACTTGGTCTATCGAATCGGAATGCGACAATGCCTACATCGGTTTGGTTGCCTTAGAGTGGGCACACTCGCCGACTTTGCTGAGAAGTCACGAGCATTGAGACACAGTCTAAATGTCCAAGATCAAACTCCAAGGCTGGAGCTGTGATTACCTTACCCGATCCCGGCACAGGGAACCGCACCGCACCGCACCGGATGTGTCCAGGGATGCCGCTACGACTTTTGGCCAATTCAATCTTGGGCCAAAGTTTTAGCTCCCGGCGTCCTCGATTTGTTGTCCCAGTAGGAGTAATCCATTTCTTCGATGCCAGCGAGACGAAGACAGGTAAATACTTCGCCCCTTCGTCTGAGTGACAGGGAAGAGTGAAGGGGTCCACTTTTTCTCTTCTAACTCCCACCAGTACTTCCTTGTGTAGGTTCTTTCTCTCCGCCAGCGGAATATAGCGGAGATGTTTCAATGTTGTTGGATTATTTGTTGTATGTACCATGACAGAGGTAAAGTACTGTCTCAGGCCGTCAGGGCCTGGTGCCAAGGCGCCCTGCCACAGAGCCTACACTAAACAAAGTGGTTTGTTGAGACAGCGCTGTCAGCTCAACCAAAGCTCATGTGCGCGCTTTGTTGCAGTGGCAGAAAGACAGGGAGTATCAATGCATGTAACCGCCCCGAAAGTCACGATGCCTAGTGCTGTTCTGAACTTGCTTCTTCATTTAATCGCTGCAACGCAGCGGGAAGTGGCGGCGTGCTGATAGCCGCCCCTGCCGTCGCATCCTTAGCATCTCAGTGTTGTCACAAACGTCAGCCATGTCTGCCTTCGATCATTGACGAAAGCAGTGCTGATATCGAGTGATACACCACTGCGAGATTTTCTAATGTACATAGGTACTGCAGGGGCGACTGCAGAATGCAGGAAACCTGTCGTATTGCGTTCGCTTGTTTGCTTTTCCCCTACTCACGGGACATGTGGTTCATGTGGTTCGTGCGGCTGTTTCTGGCCAGTGCGAGGAAGGCCACGAGCTTTCGATTGTTGAATCCCCGTGTCATGGCTGATTAGCAAGAGCGTCGTGCTCGGTATTGGTGCAAGGTAGCCAGAGTTCGTGGTGCCGACGCCGTTGGGCTCCAGGTTTTGGCGCTCCTCGGGCAGCAAGCAAGCCACGGAATGTGTTCGCGCCATCGTGTGGCAATCCCGATCGATTTGCTACGGCACCCAGTTACCTTGCCGCAGCTCTCTTTTGTCTCAGTGATAGACTGAATCCTGTCTGCTTTTCGCTCGCCTCATACTGCCATCGTATGGTCCATGGTTCCCGAACCGCAATCTAGCGACGGGGGCATCCCTGCTGTCCCTTCATGACTGCCAGTGGCTGCGGCCAGGATACTGGTGCTTCCAATACGGCCTCACACTCCGGGGGAACACAATGGCCCGTCTTGCTGAAGCGAGCCACCGAGCAGAGCACGCTCAAGCGTGCTTGCGCGTAAATCGTCTCGGCCGTTGTTTGCGTGCTAGCCACAATCGCGAGTTAGCCTTGAGGATGACCCCGTGCCGCCATGTGCCTCTAAAGGCCTGAAACTGTCAGCTCGTACACTGGCGAAGCGTTCTATGCTTTGGACTTTTATCCAGTCTCCTTTTGATAGCCAGATGCTATGCTGTGAGAACCAGAAATTGGGGGCGTAATCAGGTATATAAAGTTCACGGGCTTCCCTCTTATTAATATGAACTTTCTTAAGTGTTCCGATTCCAAAGTCTGAAGTTCGAGTGCTCATGATCAGATTGGTATCTCATCGTCGTTTCGACTTTACACTTGGAAAAGATGTCTCTTACACCACATGAGTTACTCGACAGGACCCAGGCGTCAAGGCCTAAGCCTCCCCCTGAGCCACAGCCTATCGATCCGGTGAGCCAGCCTGGACCGGAATTGACATGCTTTTTGCTCACTGACAGGACCAGCGTCCGGGGAAATGAGCGCCGTCGCTCGTTTGGCGTCTTGCTGATTGTCTCGACTTCAGCGGGTAAGACCTCCTTCGCTCTTCGCTTCAACTCAATGACGGCCGTTGAGAAGCTCACCTGGTCCAGAACACCCAGAGCGGAACTTTACAACGTCAGGGACCCTGGCCTATTTCAAACTCTATTTCAACAAATCCAGATCCGACGCCGGCAATACGTGGCCCCAATTGGACATTAGTCTACAGGGACCCAAGCCTCAGCACTCTACCAGTCACATGTTGGAACGCATAGCTGCCCAACGACGCACGACAGACAATGCTTATCCACCAATACCCTTTCAGTACGACGTTTGCTTCCGAAAGGTAGAGACGTTGGATCATTCGAAACAGAGGACGATAAGCTACAACAGCTGTCCGACCTCCCTATATCGGAAGATCAATCGACGGTAGCCACACATTACGTTTTTGACATCCTATAAAACTGTCGGATTTCATGCCATTATGGCACACTGGATACGATGTACGATTCTTATGTTCTTTCTTACAATGATGGATTGACTTTTACACTCGTTAGGCACCTCTACTTCCATGTCGACTCATTCTCATTAAAACACATCACTCTCATATCACCCCCCTTTTCTGTACCCCCCCTTTTCTGTACCCCCCCTTTCCTGTGTCCACCTATCTTAACCACCTTCACCAAGCGTGTCACACTTCTCCTTATCTCTTACACTCATTGTAATTAGGATCTTACTCGATAGGTTACATCTGCCCTCATACATGCGTCTTATACCAACACACCATGCTCCAATTTGCTGCAGGCTCCATGTTATAGTGACTATGCCCAATGGATACCCGACCAAGCACACTGGAGGAGTGTAACCATCTATACCCAACAAGGGTACACAAGTGGCACAAGCAGTCCTACCTCGTCGCCTCATACTCCTCTCCGACCTTCTCTAAAGCCTTGACCAACCCGTCAACCGTCCCCCTCAAGGTCTGGCAATTAACCACCACCCTAAAGAAACTCCCCCTATCTCCCGGCGCATAATCAACCATAAAACCCCTCCTAACCAGCGCCTCGACCATCTTCCTCGTCCTCCTCGTATTCACCGCCGGATCCTCATCCACCCTCCCACCCGGCGCATAGTAGAAGCACACCTGCAGACAAGGCGGCGGGTTCGTCGACACGAGGACAAACCGCTCCTTCCGCGCCAGCGCGTCGGCCATGTACGCCGCCGTCCCGAACGCCCCGTCGATCTGCCTCTCGAACCCGGCAGCGCCGTAGTATATCCACGCCAGCGCCAGCTTCAGGCTGTCCCCCTTGCGTCCGCACTGCAGCGTGATATCCGCCAGATCCCACACCTCCGGCGGCGTCTCCACGCTCTTGTCTTCCCCGGTAGTCCGCCGCCCGTGCTCCTCGTCGTCCTCCTCCCCGTGAAACAGGTACTCGGCCGGCAGGGTATTCGCGCGGCGGAAGACGTCCGTGTCCGGGCCCAGCAGGAACGAGCACGTGACCGGCACGTTGAGCATCTTGTGCGGGTTGACCGTCACGCTGTCCGCCCAGTGCACGCCCTTCATCTTGCTCCTCTGCTCGGCCGAGAAGATCGCCCCGCCGCCCCACGACGCGTCGACGTGCATCCACAGCCCGAACTCGCGACACACGTCCGCCACGGCCGCGAGCGGGTCGTAGCTGCCCAGCACGGTGGTGCCGGCCGTGGCGTTGACGTAGAACGGCGTCTTGCCTTCCGCCTTGGCGCGGAGGACCTCGCGCCGCAGCTCGGCGGGCAGCATCTCCCCCGTCGCCGGGTCGACGGCCACGGTGCGCACGGCTGCGGACCCTAGACCGCAGGTGATGGCCGCCTTCTCGACCGAGTAGTGCCCGTGCGCCGAGGTGAAGACCACGAGGTCGCGGCCGCCGCTGCCGAGGGTTTTGATCTGTGGGAAGAGCGTGTTGCGCGCTGCTACCAGGGACGTGAGGTTCGAGTGGCTGCCTCCAGCGCAGGTGAAGCCACCCGCGCGGGGGCCGGTGAGGCCGAAGAGGCCGGCCAGGGTACGTGCCGTGTGTTTCTCGATGGCTGTCAGGGCCGGGGAGACCTGGTACACGTGTAGGTTCGTGTTGAGCACGGCGAGGAGGAGCTCGGAGATGACGCCCACGACGTTGGTGCTCGCGTAGAGCTTATCCAGGAAGCCTTGATCCCAGGTGTTGACGCTGTGGCGCAGGAGTTGCTGGATGGTTTCCAGGAGGCCTTGTTTGCCGAGACCTTCTTTTTCTGGGAGAGAGAAGGCGAGTCGCTTGACCAGTTCTTCTGGTCTGAGGGGGTCGACTAGGCTGTTGAAGGGCTGTCCTTGTGCGTTCAGGGGCAGGTCGCCCGTGTGTTTGACGTCTGCGGCTTCATCTGCCGTTTTGATGAAGGGGATTATCAGGGATTTGACGGCGTCGATGAGCTGTGAAGAGGTTAGAGAAGGAACGGATGGGTTGCGGGTGAATTCGCCCTCACGTCTTCTACTTCGGCGGCACGGTTCAGCCCCTTAACGGGAGTGTGGCCGTTGGCACGACCATCTGTGTGGCCGTTCATGCTGTGCCTATATATGGAGCCAGGCGATGCTAATGCGTCTGGATTATACTCTACAAGGAAGGATCAAAAGAAACCAGAGAATATCAAGTAAAGTCAAGACGCTAAGAGAGAGATGGCTCACCAAAAGAGCTCCACGAAATCTGTAGTGAAAAGCCGCGGGTCAGCAGGGTCCACCTGTTCCCGAAAGTGCCAGGCTTACACGGCGCAGAGATTTCCGGCGGCGCGGCTCCGGCTCCGGAACGAGCCGCAGCGGATGAGATCATCAGGGACCAATTGAGTAGCTCCGGAATTGCATAATAGCGAGGCTCAGTAACGACATATTGAAGAGCACTTGCTCTTCCACGTCTCTTGTCTACCACAGCACCTCCTAGACGGCCTGCTAAGAGAAGCTTGGTGCCCTGTTGAAGGAATGGCTCAGTTGTAAAAGTTGTGGGGGTTTCTTCAGGCCACGGGACTCCGCATTAACTAGGAAATGTCTTGCTCGGTTAAGGCTGAAGATGGCCACTGACGGCGAGGCCAGTACAACCGAGTGCTGAGAGCTGAATTGATTGGGTGACGACCACGTCGGAACTTGCGCGAGGCTGCTGCTGTAAGATAATGCCATACCGTCTCCTGCAAACGAACCATGCCCTGGGAGCAATGATTGCGCTGTTAGTCTGTGCTGAGATGTTTGGCCTAGTATGTCTTTCTGTGGTTGTGTTTGCTGACTGATAGCTCGGCGTCCATCACAAATGTCTCTTCCTTGAGGGTAACCCAGTGCGGTAGTCTGCCGTTCTGCCTTTGCATCGGAGGATAATAGAGTCGCATCTGAAACACAAACTCAAAAAAGAAATAGCAATGATAATTTCCCGAAATCACAGCACCAAAAGATCTGAGCTGGGTCGCCGAAAATGCAGCCGGGTCATTTACTGTGGTAGGAGGAGACACATAATGGCTGCGACATGGACCGGGATCTAATGCTGGCGAAAAGGGGTACCCTCCATCTTTTTCATGTGAAAGTAGTGATTGTCACGGTGCCCGAAACTGCTATCAGGCTGTCCCAGAGTGTAGAATGAAGCTCAGCTTCTGTGCAATATAATGCACAGCAAAGCCAATAAATCGGAAGAAGGACGCTCGATTATTATGAGAAAGGAAGAAAGGATTGTTATCGTCGTGGTGTCGCTATCAAAGCTGGCAAGATAATACTGCTAACCAAGACAGCGCCAAGCGAACCCGAGAGGAAGGAACGAAAAGCAAATAAAGTGGGGGGTTTCTCGGTTCCAGCAGCCGAAAAGGAAGCAGCAACCACTGGTACTTTCAGGGTAGGTAGGTAGGTGTCTTAGCTGCAGTCACAAAGTCACAAAGTCGCAATGATATCCTGCACGATAACATCTCTTCTCCCAAGACCTACCATGCATATATCACCATCCGACACTCCTTGATCGACGCTGTTTCGTTTCGCTCACTCTCTATCCCTCTATCGACTCTCTCGGCTTTTTAGGGCGATTAAACAACTGCCCTGACCCGGGACAGCCTTGATCCGTTTCACCCACGCTGGTGTTTGTCGCGTTCGCAGCAGAAACCCACCCCGCCGATCTGGCATTGACGGCACTTCCATCCAACGACACGACTTGAGACACTTGCCCATGCCTGCACTGCTTGCGCATATCTCCCTCCCTTGAACTGTGATTCTAAAAGAAGAACAAACTATTCCTTGCGCTCATCGAAACATCACACCCAACTGCTACTTATTACCGGGTGGCCACGCGCTCTCCCGTGTCGAGAACCGCGTGCAAGCGGCTGATCTGATCTACCAAACAACATCACAGATACCGCCAGAAACGAAACAAAAAGCTACAGAAGAATAAACCACCGAACAACCGCAAAGATGCCACCACACACGCCCTCACACAGCACGTCCTCCACCGCGCCGCCAATTCCCATAAGCATCACCATCTGCGGCGACGGCGGCTGCGGCAAGTCGTCCATCACGCTGCGCCTCGTGCGCTCGCAGTGGACGTCCGAGTACGACCCGACCATCGAGGACAGCTACAGCATAACGCGCCGCATCGACGGCGCCACCTACCACCTCTCCCTGACCGACACGGCCGGCCAGGAGGAGTACCGCGGCATGTGGGCCTCGTCCAACCTCGGCGCCGACGCCTTCCTGCTCGTCTACGACATCACCTCGGCCGACAGCCTCGACGCCCTGACCTACTTCAACGACCTGATCGACATGGAGGCCGAGACGCGCCTCGACAACGCCGCCCGCGCCGCCAAGGCCGGGGTCAGCCCCGACGCCGGAGCCGGGTCCGGAGCCAGGACCGTCCCGCCCGTCAAGATCGTCGCGGGGAACAAGTGCGACTTGCAGGAGTCGCGGCAGGTGCCCGCCGCGCAGGGGCTGGAGTGGGCTCGCCGGAGGGGCTGCGGGTTTATGGAGACGTCGGCCAGGCTCGAGGTCAATATCGAGGAGACGTTTGCCTTGATTGTGAGGAGGGTGGTAGAGGCGAGGCGACTGGCGCAGATGGGCGTGCTGGACGGCGGCGCCGGACTGGATGGCGAGGGCAGGGTGGGCATGACGAAGCCGCTTACGCCGCTGCCTAGCGATAACGAGAAGAGGGATGTGGGAATGAGGGGGGTGAATATCGGGGATAGGGTCGGAAGAGGCGGCGGGGGTTTCTGGAGGAGTCTGAGGTGTTGGTGATTCTGTACGCTGGCGTGAGGGCTGCTCATCTGTCGGGGTTGGTGTACGATCCTGTTTACGAGGGTGGTGAGATATTGACGACTGATGGGCAGTGGGATTAGGATGGAGATGCTGAAGTTGGGCGCGTGATGGGAATTGCGTGTTGTTGGACTTGAGCGGAGCGAGCGAGCACATCTGACTACATCATATCTTTTGCGGCCACATATCTGGGAACATAGATACCTCGGCGTTTATCACGGGTTTGGAGATGGTTTCAGTCTTCTCGGGCGACCGGGAAGACTTCTACAGAGCTATGTTTTCTTGCTTATATGGACATATCTAATAATCCACGGTTACGACACATTCTACAACAGATTCTTGGTCCTCAAGCGTGCTCACACCTCTGGTGATGCAGCAACGAACTCGAAGAGAACTAAATGCATATGGGCGAGCAAGCACTCAGACACTTCCGCACCTGGGTAACGCACTTACCATTGATTAGATGAGAGATCGGAAGTTAAAAATATAAAAAATATCAGAAAGTAGCTTGCAAGACCAAAAGATTACGAACTCTCCCGCCGGGAATTGAACCCGGGTCCCGAGCGAACTGCTCCTGCCGGATGGCGGATGACAAGCTCATATACTAACCACTATACTACGGAAGATTTACAGGCGTGGAACACCTGTCGTAGACGTGAGTCGCAGATGGTGGAAGGACGGATCAGGATAGCATATATATCATGCATGGCCATGACTCAGGATGGTGGCAAGTGGTGTGGATAAAGATGCACTCGCTGAACCTCAAGCGGCAAATTGTTATCTGACTGGGAACCACACTCATGATAGGGTGCGTGATAAGGAAGGGACAAGAGTGACCAGCTCAAGGTGCTTGACTCGGTTCTTCAAAGCCATGAACTGCCACTGTTTGCCAACAGTCCCGCCTTTGGGAATCCTCCGCATAAGAAAATCGCGACCAGAGCGAAGACAAGTCGATAAACAGAGTAGTGAATCTCTCTATTGCTATATGGATGCTTCCATGTATGCTCTGCCAAGTGGAGACTAGTAAATCATTCGAAGCCAGGCAAAAAGACACCCCAGAAAAGCAGATATCCCGTACCAAGCTCCAATATCGCCGGCCATGAGCCCTGCCAGAGTGCGCCTAAACCAGGCTCAAAGTACGCCAAATAGCAAAAATACCAGACAAATCATCAAGTCTTGCATCATCTAATCCTTGCCAGCGCCCAATTCTAACTCCTCCCACACGACATTCACTCAAGTCTAATCCTTCGCACGCCCATCGGCCCAGTCCCTCCAAGCCTTGAACTCCTCATACTCGCACTTCTCCTTCTTCCCCTGATACCGCACGACCTTGATGCCCATCTCCCTCCACCGGTCCTTCTTGCCCACGTACCCTGCCTTGCGCATGAGGCTCTGTATCGTCTCCTCCTTGGTCCAGCCCTGCTCGACCGCCACGTCGGGCAGGTACGTGGCGCCGTACCGCCGGCCGTGGTGGACGAAGCTGATGCGGATGCCGTGCGTGCCGAGGTCCCAGTCCAGCGGGTCGGAGGCGTCCTCGAAGTCGGTCAGGAGCGTGACGGCGACTTGTAGAGAGGGCAGCTCGCGCAGCGTGATGGGGCTGAAGCGGCTGTCGTGGATGGCGGAGGTGATGGCGTAGGAGGACAGGCCCTCGTCGAGCTCCTGCGGCTCGAAGGTGCCGATGCAGCCGCGGAGGGAGTAGCCGTGGCTGCGGGACTTGGTGTTCCATGTTACGAAGAGGGGGGTCTCGAGGATCTTCTCGTCGGCCAGCGGGAGGGAGGAGATGGACGTCGCTGGCGTGGAGGCGGCGGATGCTTGGTCTAGGGAGAGGTTGCTGGCGCTCGAAGCGGAGGAGGAAGATGGCGTGGAAGGAGCGGGGGATGTGGTGCCGCTGGGGGGTCCGGAGAGGCGCTCCAGGGCTGGGTGCCGCTTGGTGAGGGTCTTAGTCACGTCGGCGGCTGCTTCGGCGGAGAGGGCCTTGAGGTACTCGGCGTAAGATTCTTCGACTTCGGCGAGGGTCATGGACTTGCGGTGTTCGAGGTGCGAGGCTAGAGCCTCGAAGCAGTACAGGCAGTGTTCAACGGTCGCCATGATTGCGTCTTGAAGCGAGAGACTTGTGCCGGATCAGGTCTTTGTTGCCCGCGGCGGAGAAAGGCCGAATTGAAGCAGAGGATAGAATGGAAGGCGATGGCGACTAGAGGGAATGGCACTGCACGATCCGAACCTTACTTGCGGAGAAATTGACGAGCTAAGGTTCGGATGGAGGAAGGCAAGTGTAGGAACCCGGAAGGCCTGGAAGACGTGCACGTTGGGCGCGCGGGGCGATGGAGGGGGTTGGGGTTGAGTACTGGAGGTGGGGCGTTCGGTTATCAGCTGAATCAGCTCGCCCGATAAGGCGAGGTGCAGGCTGCAGCTGAGTTGGCATTGCTGTCGGGCCGTCACCACTTGTCACGAATTGGATGCAGGATTTACTACTAAGGTACACTATGGTGTACGTACTGTGTACTACGTAGCTGCCCAAGCTATTCTTTCTGACTGGGGTAGCTTCTAATGACCGTGAGCTCACTTCTTCAAGCTCTTCCCACGGCCAGCAACGAAACAAAGCTGAATTGGATGGATGAATTTGTACCTGACTAGTCGAGCGTATTTCTCCGCTAGTCGACTCCAGCTCAGAATACCTTATGAAAACTGCCCCGTGGACGTGGTAATGTCTCGCGCTTACTTGTCAAACGCCAGCACGAAACGGCTTCCCGGACTGCAAAACTTCGGCCCAATTCAGCCCTTTGTGCATACATACTGCATGGTAGTATGTGTGACCGTGCCCGGTACGTACCAGCATCGTATGATCGTGCAAACGCCGCGTAACACTGAAAGCAGGCAACCCTTGACGAAGCTTGACGAAAAGAGGCTGGATTCAACGTTCTGGGCCAGCCCATTGCAGGGTTAGGGTCCGATCCCAATTCGTTGACAGGGGCCTGATGCGGCTTTCCGTACCGCGTCCACATGGCGCCTAGGGCCTAGAACGTCGCTAGAAACATCCGACACTCGGTCCAAGTACTTCAGGTGGTTCGCCTGTTGCAGAGCTCCAGCGATGTGCTGGTCTCTTTTGATGGGTCCTGCTTGTGCTGGCAGCCAGCAGTGTCTTTCTGTCCCCTCTTACATCAATGCCACCGTTACTGTCGCCGTTTCTGGGGCTCAGCGTGCGATGACGTGTCTTGATGCTATTCTGCTCTGTCTGGCGGCAGCGCTGAGTGATGACCAGGCCATCAGAAGTCTCGGGAGGATCTGTTCTCAAATATCGGTGACTTGGGAGCAAGGAAACTGGGAGTCAAGTGGCTATAGTGTCGGAAGTGCTCGATCGTCCCTACCAAGCCCCTTAGGCAATCCGGCTTTTGCGGACATCGTGCAGCCCTTCGACGGTAGAATAGCGTAGTATGATAGGCAGGAAGGCATTCCGGTCCCCTCTGCAATTACACCGGCAGCAGCCCACTTGTCTTACATTCAAGCACCAAGCGCAGCCCTTGACGCCCAGACGATAGTCATGCCACTCCAACTGCCCAACAACAGAGCGAATCCGCCAGGCCTGGGCATTTATTCGCGGGTTTCCACTGCGTATGAACATGTACCGCCTTAATATCCGGGAGTGGTGGTTGCCGTGTATGAGCAATAGACTGTAACCTCCCCTCTGGGTCTAGAACGCCGCCGAACGTACCGGGACCGGGTCTGACGGTGTACTTCGTAGTGCATAATGGAGCCTGCTGGGACCATTCAGTCCACCAGTGACATTTCCGTCTGGGCTGCCCTTCACTTTCTCTGCTTCCTTTGTTCATGCTTTCGCGCATCAGGATATCAGCCGGAACTCGGTGTCACACTGAGTTGCAATCTGATGACTTGGCGGTCTTCTGCCTTTCTGGTGTGCCACTCGACTAACAAAACCCGGGCATTCCTGGAGTTTTGGACGAGGATAGATTTGTAGCAAAAACACAACATGTCGAAAACATGCCTGGCGCACCGGAACTGACGGTCTGCAACTCCCACTTTCTCTTGAGACATCAAGAAAAGGAGGCTCCTTGCTATATCGAAAGTCGTCCCAGCGCAAAGTCCCGAACATGACCATCGATAATCAATGAAGAAAACCCACAAACACATATGCTAGCGAATCGTTAGTGCTAGAGTTCAGCACCACTGCCCTCCCGTCCCGATGTCAGCTCCGCCAAGAAAGCAAAGGTCATGGATCTCAACCGTCCAGCCGTCCAACCGATCCCCTGGCCTGGATACGTTGAACGAACGGTCGGATACCACCCTGTACGCCGATCTCAAGGACTCAGGCCGGCCTGGCCCCCGGGCGGAGATGGTTGCACGTAGCACACCGAAGTGAGCGAATCCATCCCTGCCAGAACGGGCGTCTCTGAATGGTCAGACATCATGGTACAGGACGGGTTGGTGCACAACTGCGCCCATTTCATATAATGTCTCTTACCAACCACCACCGTTCTGTCTCCTCTTACACCTTCTGCATCCTTTTGGCACATCACGTTTCCGCATAGGTCTCGACAACTACCCTCTTTCCTCCATATAGGCACAAAATCACAACTACTGCCACCAACGTCGGCGACGCTCTTCTTCACTTCTGGCATCACTCAAGGCAACAATCTTGTAGTTGGTGTGTGCCTATACTTGACTATCAAGCCCTCGGCACGCAGTGTGCCAAGCCTGACACCTGACCCCTGACCAGCTTCAATCCCACCGCCCCGTCGCAAGATACCCGATGCCCTCGCGCTCTTGTGGCCGTAACAGGCGGACTTTCGAGACTTAGGACGTACGCCTCGATGAGACTCACCACTACCCTGAGAATCCTCTGTGTGCCCTTCTGATGGCGAGTGGGCTGATCCTCGGTCTATCACGGCGACTAGAGCATCTCTCCGGCCCGGCTGGAACCCTTACCCTTCTCCGGTGTCGATGCGATACTTTTTCTGCAGGGAGCAAAGGCCGCCATACCACCACGTCGCGGAGTTGAAAGCGTTTGTGTCCCTGTCGACTTCAACATTGAGAACGAGTAGCAAGCCGCTCGGCTCCAACTGGTCCGAAACAGCCCGGCGGACCATGGGGAATCCCGAGAGACAGACCGGCGTGCAGACAGTCCCAGGTTGAAGGCCCAAACACCGTGACCACGCCCGTGACGACTCGATGCTGCTGCTCTCCGCGTAGTCAGAGTCGCATCATGTGCGCAGAGGACCGAAGCAGTCACTGCGGCATCGGTAGCAATAATCCTAAAATGCGATATCTTCTTCGCATCGACGGACGTACCACGAAATGACAGTGTCCGCGATCGACGACGCAAACAAAGTCCGGCATGACAGACGTTACAACCACCACAGTCCGCCAGCCTTGTCCGACCCTTGGATCGCACCACTCTTCCTTGCATTCGACATCTTTGTCATCCCGCGGCCGTCGACATATCGATAAACCTGCCTTTAAACGACTACCAGATTCAGATCTTGGATTTATGCCGGACGGCTGAAGGGTCACAGCGCCGTTGCATTCGTCCGGGCACCAGAGGTCGAATCGAGTTACCAGGGCGATCTTCATTATGACGGTGGCCTCACACACCCCAAGAACGCCTCAAGCCTTCCAAGGTTGCGTGCTGCTCGAAGCATACCCGACTTTTCGCTCGTGGTTTGGAAGTCCAAACGGCGCCGACATTCTTCACAAGCCCTACTTCGCCTTCGTCCTCGCCTTCGATTTTCGAAGTATTTCTGGAGTCAAGACAGGCACACGAGAAGGCGAGCGCCTTGTTTAACACCCCTGACTCACGTCACATCATTGATCAGTTTCCCCATTTCCAATTTCTGAAGCGATCACTGCCCTGAGCGGGGAATCACACCGAAAGACAGGACACCGAAAAGCAGCAGTCAAATCACAGCTCCTGACTCTCCCCATCTTCGAGACAAACAAAATCATTAACCGGAATCATTAGCCCCCCTAAACCCCGGGCGACTGTGATCGTCCTGGAGACTGAACTGACCTGACCTGACAGATACACAGATGAACCTAGGGATTCTCCCAACAACCCGCCAGCCCTTCGTTGGGAAGGGACCGGAACCCAGAACGCCACATTAACCAGGACAGTACGAAACCCCATTCCTTGCTCACTCACGGACCTGAACCGTCGACCAGCACGACGGCAAGCGGCGTCTCGTTGGACAAGCACCTCGATCCCTTACCCCCACCCCTCCCGACCAATGTATATACACAACATCATGCGATATACCGAAACCAGCGACGACGGCTGGGACCGAGAAACCGGGTCACGCTACCAAGTGCCAACCTGGCCTCCTCACACCTGTTTATGGAAAAAGCCGACAACCGATCATCAACCCAACCTAAACCGAAACGTTTCAAAGGCCAGCCCCCCGTCATTGCGAGTACTGCCCCTGCGGCTGCCCATACGCCAACCTCTGCCTCTTCTCCGGCCTATCATCGCCTCCCCCACCACCCATAATATCCGGCATGCGCCCGCCCCCCATGGTCGGCGTCCCGATCTGCGGCAGCACCTGCCCCTGCCCGACGTACTGCGGCCTGCCTCCCCCGCCGCCGGCCGACATGTACCCGCCTCCCCCACCGCCGCTCCCGCTGCCGTCCAGGTTCGTCGGGCTGGTGGCGTGGTTCATCTGGCTGGGACTGTGCCACGACGACGTCGTGGTGGGCGACGGCATGGGCGTGCCCTCGAACTTGACCTGCGGGTTCCCCCCTGCCCCGCCTCCTCCACCTCCGGGCGCCTGCATCTGCCCCACCTGCTGCTGCTGCTGCTGCTGCATCTGGCCGGCGTGGTGCGCCGCCGCGGCCGCGGCCTGCATGTGCGCCTGGGCGGCGTTGTTGGCGGCTATTTGCTGCTGCATGTTCATCTGGGCCTGGGCGGCCATGGCGTTGGCGTACGAGGCGTTGGGCCCGTGCTGCACGCCGGGCGAGGCGATGTCGTCGCCGGCCGATCCCGGCGCTGGCGGGTTCTTGAGGAGCTTGGTCAGGTGTTTCTTCAGGATGCGGACCATGCCCTCTCGCGTGAAGGGCTTGGCTAGCACGTCGTTCATGCCTAGGTGGGAATGTCAGCGAGTGCGGGAGATGGGTGGAGTTAGAGCCGGGTTGGGCGAGCTTACCAAAGTGGAAATACGTGGCGATATCCTCCTGCCGGATGTTGGATGTCATTGCGACAATTGGAGTGTCTGGGGCAACCAGACGGATACAAGCCGTTGCCGAGACTCCGTCGAACATGGGCATGATGATGTCCATGAAGATGAGATCGTACCTCATTGGCTCTTGGTTGACCTTGTTTACAGCTTCGGAACCATCCCGCTATCGATACGTTAGTTATCGGACCATCTAGACGAGGGGGTATGACTAGCCGAGCACTTACAGCAATCTCGACGGTACAGTCGACGTTGGTCAGGAATTTCGCGCCGATCCTCGCACACGTCTTATCGTCCTCGACCAGCAGTATCCTCGGCTTCCTCGACCCCCACAGCGATCCGCCCGGCTCCTTGGGCGGAGGAGTGATCTGCGACGGTGCTTCGGCGATGGCATTGCCGCTCGGAGTGCTCAGTGGTCGACTGTACGGGATATTCTGGATGTGGTCCTGGTGGAAGGGGTCTATACCCGCGGTTTGACCGACCGGGTACACCATGTGCCGCGGGTCGTTGAATGGATCATGAATCATGTGCATTGGCGGTCCGTTGTTTTGTGTTTGGCCGTACATGATGGACGACGAGGTTGCCGAGTCAGGAGGCGATCCCGTGTTGTGGTATGCAATGGATAACCGCTCCAGTTCTCGATCCGCTGGGAACTCGGGGGTGAGACTGTTGAGGAGCTCTCTAGCACGTCTGAGTTCTGCGGCGGGCTCGTCAGTGCCGTCCGGTAGCGAGTTCATCTGTCCGGAGTGGAAGGCCGGGTTGGAGTGGCTTGAATGGCTCGAGTGGGCCGAGTGGCGACTGTTTCTCCGCTTGTCGTCGATGTTGTTCAGATGATTGATCAGTTCGTTCGCGATCTGATGCTGGGCCTTGACCATCCGTGTCAAGCCGAGAACCTCGCTCACCAGGAGCTTGTTTGTGCCAGCTAACTCGTAGTATTGCTCCTGCAGGGCCTGGACCTGGTGTTGTGTCGCCACAAGCTGATCGTTGAGGAGAACGACCTGCTGAGTTGCCGGAAATGGTTCATCT
Organism: Coniochaeta prunicola; assembly: GCA_007388105.1. NCBI lineage: Eukaryota > Fungi > Ascomycota > Sordariomycetes > Coniochaetales > Coniochaetaceae > Coniochaeta > Coniochaeta prunicola. The sequence continues at coordinate 25,666 of SMOB01000135.1, read as the reverse complement.
ACTGGCTGTGCCTTTCGTGGCGCTGGTGCTTTCCGCCGGATGTTGTCCAGATTATCCTTTCGGTCGGCTCGAAACTCGGGGTGCCGGAACTCCCATGCCTATGATGACTTGTCAACAGTATGTCCCAGGTCTGCATTTGCGAGACACATACGTCTTTCCCGTATGGCGCGTCGCCATTCTCCTCGTTGTGTCGGACTTTGTGGAAGTCGTACTTGTTGAGCTGGCGGACAAAGCTTGCAAAGTTGCTGTGCTTGAAATGCTTGGGTAGTATGGTCTTTGTGAATTTTTCGTTCTGAGATGGGGATGCAAGGGTCAGCAACGTCGTGGCACGAGGGGAGGCTTGACGAAATAACGTAAATGGGGGGAGTCATACCTCGAGAACGACGAAACTATCGCCGTCGCTGCTCCACCGGACCACAGAACTGTATGCAGGGTCCTCAAGCATCCTGTCGTTGATGGGACGTCAGCATCTGGCATATCGGACGGAGGGGACATAATGCCAGGACCTACTTGTAAAGTTTCCGAACCTGTTCCCCATGTTAGCGGCGCTGCGCATTTCGGCGGTGTGCTCATGATGCTAAAAACTTACAAAGTCGCTTGAGTTGTTCCCTGCGGCTTGCGCCGCGACTAAATCATTGTCTGGCGGCGGCATATCGACGGTATTGTATATATAGAAGACTGTGTTGTGCTTGTGTCTGAGGGCGTCGCTGGTCACGATGCTCGGGTCGATCGTGTTTGTCGGCCGGACGTATTCAACCAGCCATGGACAGTAGCGTTCGAAGCCGCAACAATCATTCGGGACTCGTCGCCAGTTCGAGGGTGGGTATGTCCAGGAACTTGTTGTTGTTTTTGCGCGAAGGGCGGTTTGATTGTGGTTCTCTACCTAGTCGAGGAGAGAAGATGTCGTTCCCACTTTAATGGCCCCCCGACAGCAATGTCACGTTCTGAGGTGCGTGTCGGTAGGCAATCGCTCGTTCCCTTTTGGCGGTGCGATGCAAGGTGAGGTAATAGCTTTAGGAAGGTATAGCACCTGTGATGCGCCCAATAGCTATGATGTATCCGTGCAACTGTGTCCCGGACCCGACTCCGGGATGATGTACTGGCGATTGCGATACAGGCTTTGCTGGGGAGGGCGGTCAAAAGGTCTGTCGAAGTTCGAGACTTTGTTGGATAGAGTCGCAGGAACTGTGGCAAGTCGAGGGGTTCAATCAAGGTCTCACCAGCCCGTGGAGAACAAGACCAGACTTGGATTGGGAAAAACTGGGCGGAACCGGGAGATGGGGGGTGGGCGGGACATGGATGTGTGGATGGACGAGTTGGGATTGGAGGAGCGCTACGAAAAGTACCACAGTACTGTGCATGTCTAGAGTAACTAGTAAGTAGGTGGCCAAAGCACGCAAGATACCTATCACAATATCCATTACTATCCCATGATATCCATGAATGCAATGCATAGTAGTACTGCGTAAGTGCGTAAGGTAAGGTAGGTACTACAAGAGACTCTATCACTAAGAGGTACTTACCTACTTCTCTTACAATAGGGTTATCACCTTTGGGTAGATACCCAGCCCTGATAGTGACCGGTGATGGAAGGAGCGACACACTGCAAGCCCGCTTTGCTAACGGGCGAAGATCGACATCAAACAGCCAGCTGAGAGAGCTCGACGAACAACGCATTGCTTGACATGTGTAATCGTTGCGCTGTCCCATTTTGGTCCGATTTTGGTCCCATGATTTACCGCAAGTAGATCCGGCGACCCATCGCGGTGTCTGCACTAAACAGGCCAGGGATGGATAACGGATGGATATGGATGGATTTGGATGGATAATGGATGGGGTCGGTGGAGAGCCCGCGTCTGAAATGCCATCGTGGGAAGTTGCATGCATGATGGTGAATTGGACGAGAAGCGTGAGTCTTTTTGGCATCACCACCAACATCAGATTCGGAATATTGAAGCAAGACACCACCGCTCTACTACACAGGTGATTGACCAGCTTGCATACCTGCGATATGCCTACTTACCACGATACCCTCCGCACCATGCCTTCGATGGCTTTTTCCAATCCACAACTCTCGGGGCATGAATCATTCTAGGCAATTCGTGCGCCCCGGTCCGAGTCTAACCTTGGAGGGAGAATATTTGCATTCAATCGTTCCAAGACACCCTATACGCGAAATATGGAAGCTCAAAGCTCGAGTCCAAATACAGCAAGCAGGCCGTCGAAGCCTCAACAGGCATGGAACCATCGACCCTGCCCCGGAATACAAGACCCTGAGCTCGTTCGATGAGACTGTACCTTGCAGCACCGCGCTTGAACCAAGCTAGTGATAATGGACGGGTATCGAGGTCCAAGACATGCACATTGCAAGGCCAGAGTCAAAAACATGTATGCCGTGGTCTGGCATATTGCCAAGCCGGCCTCACCGGCACGTTTTGGGTGAGACTCAATTTGTAGCTGGATTTATGGAACATGCCGACTTCCGTGAGCGTTTTCCCCACGTCAGGCTGACTGTTTCGTCCAAAAACAGTGTCAGAAGGGAAAAGATGAAGAAAAAATATCAGACTTCTCGTCGCTGGCGCCAGTTCTCATGCGGTGCTAAATCGTATCCAGCAGCGATCGACAGTCGAATTCTTGGAATTATCGACTGCTTCGACCAACCGAAAGCACGCAACCTCCGCAGATCGTTAGCCGAACCGCCCTCACCGGACCGCATTCCACTGCATTCCAGTGGGAGACCCTGGAGACGAGGCTCTGGGCTCAGGGTTCAGCAATCACAGTGCGCTTCTGAGCACTGTTTTCCAAAAAAATACTGCAGTGCAATGCTGATAAGCACAAAAGCTCCCTCTCAGTCTGTTCAACTAGGGCAATATTGACAGTTATCTTCCATTTGAAAAGCCATACTCTCGCATTTGCAGCTTACAACACTACGCTGTGTGAAAGCGCTCAGCGCGGGATCTACAACGCACGGTTGACCAGGGATAGCTCACCGGAACCTCTGAAGATATTGTGTGGGCGTCTGAGAATGAACTACACTTGCTGTACGCCGCTGACGTCGCCATACCCCATCTGCTTCCAGAACACTGCACTAGCTCAACGGCTCTAGAAGGATCCGGGCGTGCAAACTATAGAAACCTACTGTACGGCGACGAGCTACCTTGCGATGATCTTTTGTAGGCATTTCGAGAAGTTCTCCTCAGGCTGAACTGAACATATGCCTGGATGGCGTCAACATTCGCTCAGCAGGCCAAGCCCCGGCAGCGCTGCTGTTACACGAACTGGAAGCTACCATAGCTACTCCTGGATGGAGGTTCTCATGAGCTCATGAGTGAAAGCCTAGCAGCCAAGCACCGTCAAGTGACTTGAAAGTTCAAGGCTATCAACAGTCCGCGAAAAAGCCTTCCTCCAATCTGTAGGTCGCCAATACTGCAGTGGACCAAATCCTGCCATTGGCCCGATTTCGGCGTGAGGCTGAGACGACCTCGACCCCTCCACCTAGCCCAGCTATCTCCAGATCCAGCTGAAAGTTCAGCCTACTAGAGTTCGTGTATCAACAAAGTTTAACCCCCATTTCGGGCCAGTTGCTTGGATATGTTGACTTTCACTTCTACTGGCTCGAGCAAAGATTGACTTTGCGCTGCTCCAACAACTTCCCCTCGGCTTGCTCCAACCGTGCCGGCTTTGGGACGCCGTTAGTATCCATATGAAGACTGCACAGCGAGCAAGTGGCATCACGGGCATGTCATCACCATGGCTGACCCACTCTCCATTATCACGGCAGCTGCCTCTCTCTTTGCAGCATCCTTGAAGCTATCACGAAGCTTGATCCAGCTTCGGTCGCGGTTCCAGAAAGTACCGGAGACGGTTTCCCGCCTCTCCAACGAGATGCAACTGACATCTCTGGGATTGGGCGAGCTCGAGTCTCTCCTTCGCTCAAGACATGACGTCCTGACCAGCGCGTCGCAAAATGACCGCGTGCGCAGTAATATGCTTAAGTGTATCGAGGCCGTCACGGTCAGCATGGCCAAGTCTTTCTCCCTACTCGATGCCGAGCTTGGCAAGCTCGCTCGTGACGGCAAAGAGGCTAAGGGCGTCTCATGGCGGCTGAGGTTCATGTGGGTGGAGTCAGACTTGGATGGTATCATGGCTCAGGTGCGCGATCAGAGGTCGTCGCTCAGTTTTCTGATGCAGCTTGTCTCTGCGTATGTCCTCTATTCTTTGCAAGGGTCGCTGACTAACAGCGACGCGTGTTATTCTGAATCTCTGCGATCGAGCGACGACACAACAACTGACTCGGTACCAGGGCCAAGATCGATGACATCCATAGACACTTCCAGGGAGCATCCCCAGGGCTTGCCGCGCTACGGCGGACGGCTACGGTTGCGAAAGACAAGCGGCAAGCTTTTACTAAGCCCGAAAAGCCGGCAGAGAGCACTGAATCTGTCGCCCCTGACTTGCAGCAAATGTTGAAGAAAGACGTTGACTTTCCAGATCTCAAGGACATCGACAAGCCTTCAGGATCGGAGCCGCCACCACCAAAGCCAACCGTGCCGGAGACATCAGTACCAAGTACAGCAGCAACGGATCCCTCAAAGCCAAAGGCCGCCTCTGCTAGCCCTGGCCAGTCCGGAACAGCTGGGTCTCAACCTCAACAGCAACCCCAACCCGCTTGCCCTCCTGCTCCATCTTCCTCCTTCCCTGCCACCCCCTATGCTCCGAGCACCAAAGCACCACCAACCCTAGTCCACCACGAGCTCCACTACGCAGTCTCAAACAATGGCATAGACCTGATCCCCTCCCTCCTCGACGACAAGAATTTCTCCCCCATCGGCCTCCCGTCAGACCCGTACAAGACCCTCCCAAACGCTAGCAAGACCCCCCTCGCTCTAGCATGCTACCTCGGCCACGACCAGATCCTGCACATGTTCCTCTTCCGCTACGCCTGGGCCCTGAACGAGTGCATAGGCCGGGACCTCCCACCCCTCCACGCAGCCGCGTACGCAGGCCACCTGTCCACAGTCCGTCTCCTGCTCGCCCACAAGGCCAACCCCCGTCTCCGCGGACCGGGCAACAACACCCCTCTATTCTGGGCCTGCTCGCGGGGCCACGTCGACATCGTCCTCCTCCTGCTCTCCTCCGGCGCAGAAGACGACGTCAACTTCGCAAACGACCAGGGCCTGACCCCCCTAATCGTAGCCTCCTATCACAGCCACGCGGCCCTCGTCCCCATCCTCCTGACCGCCGGCGCCGACATCCACGCCGCCAACGCCAAGTCCCAGACGGCCCTGCACCTCGCCTCCCACGGCGGCCACCTCAAAACCGTCGTGGCCCTCGTCTCCGCCGGCGCGGCCCTCAACGCCCCGACCGCCAACGGCAAGACCCCCCTCATCTTCGCCGCCGCCGCCGGCAGCGCCGACGTGGTCGACCACCTAGCCGCCTCCGGCGCGCTCGTCAACCTCGCCGACGGCGACGGCAAGACGGCGCTGTACCACGCCTCGGCGGCGGGCCACGGCCCCGCCGTCGAGGTCCTCCTCGACCGCCTGGCCTTCACCGAAACCGCGACCAAGTCGGGCGACCGACCCCTGCACGCCGCCTGCGAGCGCGGCCACGCCCGGGCCGTGGGCTACCTGCTAGCCGCGGGCGCGCGGATGGACGTGCCCCGCGCCAAGGACGGGCTCGACGCGCTCGCCGTGGCGGTGTGGTACCGCCGGAAGGAGGTGCTGGGGCCGTTGGTGCTGTACCGCGTGGAGCGCGACGCGGGGGAGTACTCGCTGCGGCAGGCGCTGTGGAACGCGGTCGAGTGGGGGCTGGGCGAGGCGGTGGACGCGCTGATCGAGAGCGGGGCGGACGTCAATTCCGGGGACGAGGAAGACGGGGGTGGTGGGCGGGAGAGCTTGTTGAGCAGGGCGGTCAGGCAGGGTAAGGAGGAGGCGGTGAGGCTGCTGGTCGAGAAGGGGGCGGACGTCGATAGGGCTGATAGGTTTGGGGCCACGCCGCTGCATCGCGCTGCGAGGGGCAAGGATGTCGCCATCGCGAGGGTGCTGGTTGAGGCTGGCGCGAGGATGGACGCTGTCGACAAGACGGGCAGGACGCCGGCTGAGGTGGCGGGGGTGTTCGGTGGGGAGGGCATGAGGGAGTTTTTCAGGAAATAGATTTAAGACTCTACCCTCGCCTACTGGTGTTGGTTATGATCGCCCTACTGCGCATATTTCGTTGCTGAAAGCGTAGTCTCTAAATCTTTGTCCTGCTGGATGGCATCGTACCACGCTGCGACACGACCAACCTCAGTTGCTTGTGACAGTACGCTTTAATTTCATATTCTGGGCGGAGATCTACCTACTGGCTATGGTCGGCATTCTCATTTATCCTACCGCTCGATCCATTAACAGTCCGCTGGCTCCTCAGGTCGAACTCGGTTCCTAGTCATTGTACTAGGTATACCTATCGCGTGTCTTGACCACGACACATGCACTTACGCTTCAGAAACAGAGAAAAGGAGAAAGACGCCTAGTCGTTTGCTCGCATCTCGATTCGATAAGTGGTCCAACAACTTCAATGCCCATTATACCACATCAATGCGTCCGGCGTCATGTCAGCCTCGGCCGAGGCCTGCGCGCGCGACGTCTCGTGCAGCACGTAACGCGCGAGCTTCAACGCGCCGAGCCTCAGCAGGTCGTGGTGGGAGATATACTCTCGCTCCCTGCACCCGACGGGAAGCGGTCGACGCTCGAGGAGGACGGAGGGATAGCCCCGAGCGCGGGCTACTCCATCCCAGGCCTCGAAGACGGCGGGTTCGATGACGAGATCGCGACGTGATCCCCAGGTGCTCCGCCAAGTTAGACGACACGAGACTTCTGGTTCCGGGCCCGAATAGTCTGCGGCGTCGTAGCGGAAGACGCAGGCTCGCCCCTGTCCGCAGTTCCAGATTTCCATCGTCTTGAGCTTGGGCATCTTTAGGGCCACGGCGGCGGCGGCGGCGCAGAGGAAGGCGCTGATCTGGCTGCGATTTCGGTCTGGTCGCAGGTGTTCCTGGGAAGTCAGAACCATGAACTCCATGTCGGAGAAGTAGAAGGTCTTGGTATCGATCGCGCGCTGTCGGGTAGCCTCGTCCCAGATGGTACCGTCGCCTTGTTCCAAGAGATAGCAATCACGGAGGCCGAAGACGTCGATGGCGTCGGTCATGAAGCTGATAGAAACAGCCTGGAGGTTGGGCGTCGCGTTTGCCAACATCGGGAGATGCATACGCATGCGCAACATCTGGGGAGCGCAAACGTTCGCCCGCCCGTGGAGCTGGGCATCAAAGTCTTCGAAAAGCTGGAGGTGTGTCAAGCTCCTCGGTAATCTAAAAGTCAAGAAGAGAAAGGACATTAAGCCCTCTGACAGTACGCTTCCAGAGAGAAAATCTGGCAGGGAATCAAGGCGAGGTTCTTCGTTGCGGCGCTCCTTGATGTCAAGGCATCGCCAGTTCTCCCGTTGGAGCCTCTCAAGCGACGGCAGGCTTCCGAGAAGGTGGCCCAGACTCGAGGTCTCTATGTCCCGGAAGTACTGCCGGCGTATGAGTAGATCCGTCACGCAGGAGGCTTTCGGCAGGCTTGTATACTCTGAGGGAATGAACTTGAGTGGGCGCACAAATCTCTGGGCGCGGTCACGTTGGCGCCGCGTCCCTGCCCCAATGTTCCTTATCCACCTGGCACGACAGGTACCTTCACCGTAACCATGGGCCTTGTCGTCGGTCGGCAGGTGCCCCTTAGCCGTGTTGACGTACGCAAAGTGTTCGTCAGGAGTCGCGAAATGGGGATAGTCTGGACGGAGCTGATACCACGATTTGAAGAAGTGCGCAGAATCGCTGGGAGAGTGTGCGCTGAACTCAAGAGTAAGGCGCCGACCTGGGCCAAGTAGAGCCAGCGCCTGAAGGAGCTTCCATATGGCGTCCGTAAACATTACGTTACTCCTGGCGGCTTCCACGCTGCTCTCGGGTAGCTTGCAGTCTGGGCAATCGTACTCCGGGAGGACCAGCCGGAGCCAGATGTGGTTGATTGGCACTTGAGGATGCACATTCGTGCGGCGTCTTGCAATAAGGGCGTGAAATGAGTCAAGATCGTCCGAGGAGAGCACAAGCCGACCAAAGGTCGATCGCTCAACGAAGACGCGCCACTCGTGGGATACTTGGGCGTACGGCGCCTGGAGCCCTCCCTGGTCCTGCAAGTTCTCGAGGATCATGAGGCGTATCTCGGCTGGTAATGCCGTCCACTGGGGCGTGGATGGCGTTTCCGGGGACATCCTCTGCGTACGGCTCCCTCTGGATGTCGGGGATGACCTGTGCAGCGGCGATGGCGACCTATATGGACGTCCGGAACGGGTCCGAGGGAGCGGTTGCAGTGGCCTATAGAGACGTCCAGAACGGGTCTGAGAGCGTTGTTCTAGCCACTGCGTAGGTCTTGGACTGCTTGATATGTTGGGCGCCATTAGAGCGTGTGGTTGCATGGACACTCTGGGTGTGTGTTCGAGAATGAGAGAATACAAGAAGGGGAAAGACTTCTTGTGGCGGCAATTATATGGTTATATGCGGCCTCGTTTGCGAGGAGTCATAGGAACTCAGAATAACATCTGATGAACTTTAAATTGGCTTTATGTCGGCCTTAGCTGGGTAACAAATAATGAAGGACAAGTAAATTTCGAGATATGCAGGTGTAGTTACAAGATACTTCGCCGACCAATACTACTCATCCCTGTACCACCAGCAGAGCCACAGACACGGCATCGCCCAACGACACTCGGCCCTCCGTATATCACATCATCATCAAGGCCCACACCGCCGCGGCCCCTACCCCCGCGCCCAACTCCCACATGACACCCCTACGACCCCCACCAGCAGTAACATACGACGGCACGACACTCGGCTTCGGCCCCGTCGCCGGTGTCGTGGCGGGCGGACCTCCGTTTCCATTGCCGCCGCCCAGGCTGGTATTAGGCAGGCCGGGGTTACCGGGCGCCGCCGTCGTGGGAGCCGGGCCGTTGCCCGGTGCCACAGTGGTGGGTGCTGCCCCTGCGCCGCCGGGGGCGTTAGATACCGGAACGCCTGGCACGAGACCGGACGCGTCCGGATACCCCGTTGGCGCGGCGTTGGGACAGTCGTGGCATCGGGGCGTGGAGACGCGGACTGTGGCTGGAGGAGTGGCGTCGATTGTTATTGCCGTCGCTGGGGGGAGAGTGAGGTCCCCGGACGTGTAGGGCTGGCAACCTTTGCAGCCGCCACCCGGAGTGTACCCCGGGATTGAGGTCGTGGTGTAGGTAATGGCTTCGCAGGCGTGGCAGGTTTGGGCGGTGATGGTTGTTGTAAGCGGGATTGAGGTGCTGCAGGAGGACTGGAGGTGGTCAGTATAAGGTGGTGCTTAGTGCGCGGAAGAGTTCTTACGCGGGTCACGGTTGCCGTGTCGCCTGCTGATGGAGTGACGCCCATGCAGGGGTAGCACGGATAGCCTGGCGTCGAGGTGTGGCATATTGGACGCGTCATTGTCGATTTGCAGGTTGTGATAGTTTCGGTGACTGTGATAGTTAGCACCGCCGTTTCTTTAGGGGAGAAGCTGTTGACTAACTAGTAGCGCCCTCAGGACAGATCTCCGTGATCTCGATGAACTCAATGACCTCGATGCCGATGTATACGTCACATGTTGGGTCAGATCCAGTTGGCAGGGTTGTTGTAGCTAAGGTCGTCGACAGCACACCGCTCGAGGCGCCTTTGTCTGATGCGGTGAGGATAGTGCCGTTCTTTGAAATGCCTGGGCTACCAAGGGTTGACGTACTGCCACTTGCAATCGTGGAAATGGTGGCAGAACCTGAGATGTCAGCGGTACCAGAGATGGATGCATGAGGATTACCGGGCAGAGATGAAGGCCCAGTGAGACCAGACAGCGAGCCGTTGACTGAGGAAGAACGAGTGGTGCTCGGGTTAGTGTAAGTCGGCACATCAGAGCCTGATACACCTGCGCCCAATTGGCTCGACGTCCGAAGGCCAGTAGTAGAGCCATTAGTCAAGGGGCCGCCAGGAGTTGAAGTCGACGATGCGCCTAGGGTACCAGTACTGGAGCGTGCAGTGCTTGTGGACGCTCCTGTCACCGACACATTCAGTGATTCTGAAGCAATAGAACTGGTCGCTGTTGCCGAACCGGAGTCTGCAGAAGCAGAGCCTCCTGGCGCGTCTGGGGCTACAGAGCTTAAGGACCCTGACTGCAATGCGCTGAGAGAAGAAGCTTCCGCCGAGTTAGCGGTGCTGGACGCGGGAGTTTCTCTTGTGATTGCAGAATCTGTGGGGTCAGGATTGGCAAGCGAGCCAGACAACGGTGACCCTGCAGTCGAAACATCGGTAGCAGCTGTATTCCCAGGCACGTCCGGAAGACCTGAACCGGCAGCGCTAATAGTATTGATTATTGTTTGAACCGACGTAGATACCGAGATAGGCGTCCCAGAGACGGGAGATATCCCAGAAGAATGACCTGCGGATGCTGAGATCGCAGCCAAACTTGACGACTCGGATCCGGGGCTCAAGGAACTGCCTCCGACAGAGGCTGTCGAAAATGTAGTACGCACTGAAGTTTCAGCTGAGATTGTAAGATCTCCAGATGTGGGAGCCCCTGAAGGTGGATCAGCGGAATTGGTAGAAGACGAAGTAGTAGGCGAGTTTCCGGGCATGGAATTATCCCCTCCAGCAGAGGTGACAACCGTGACGAATGAAGGCGATGCAGAAGCAGAAATTCCAGGGTCGGACGAACTAGCTGAAGGAAGAGGAGGAATAACAGGACCTGATGTTCCTGGACCACCCGCGCCCGGACCGCCTACGGTCAAGACGGTGGTAGAACCCGGGCTTCCAGCGGAAGTTGAAGGACCAGCACCCGGAGCTCCGATGGTTGTGGACGTAGGATTAACAATGCTGGTATTGCCAAATGCCCCTGAAGAAAGGGTAGATGGAGCCGCGAGCGGAGGTTCGACGATTATGGTGATGACAGACGGTACAGGGCCGCCAACTGTAGTGACGACTGTGATGGGAGGTGGGATCCCTGAGCCAGACTCAGCGGATGATGGCGGCCCAGCAGTTGCAACGACGGTAATGACTGAAGGCGTAGGGCCGCCGATAGTGGTCACGATTGTCACAGGAATAAGAGACCCAGAGGCAGGAGCAGAGGGCGGCGAAGTCTCAGATGATCGTGAAGTCGGAGCAGTAGGATCCGACGCTCCGGAAGTCGCGGTCACTGTGACTGGAGGAGGGGATCCGGTAGCCGAAATACTCGAGTTCGAGGGGACAACCGGGGAAGAAGGTGCGCTTGGGCTTGAGGAACCGGAACCTGAAGGTCCAGCAGTCACTGTGCTAGTGTCAGGAGACGTTGAACTGGCCGGAGCAGCGGTCACCGGACCAGTAGTCGTTGACACTGGCGGGGCCGTCGTCTCGGATGGCGTAGAACCTGATGATGTCGAGTCGGAAGACGTACTCGGAAGAACGGCACTAAGGATGGTGTCAGTGGTGCAGTCGTCGCCGGCATCAGAAGGGACTGACCTTGAGTTACTGGGGAGTGTGCTGGTAGAGCTCATAAGCGATGAAGACGAAGTAGTGTTGGCCAGCTTGCAGACACCAGGAGACAAGACTCCAAACAGGCACTTGCATGACGTGGAGCAAGGATTGCCAGGGGATCCATTGCCGTCCTTCCCGTTATCGCACTCTTCTCCAAACGATGCTTCAATCTTGCCGTCGCCACAACCTACTGGCGTAGCTCCGCGCGCAATGATGTAAGGTATGCCTGATGATCCGTCGGCGTACGATTCCTCTCCGTCGCCAGTGGCGTTACGTGCAATAGCGAAGGACTCGAAACCATCCGTGCCAGGCTGCATTCCTGTCCTGGGGAAGTCCGTGAATACTTCGTGTACACTGCAAGACCAATCGCTAATACTGCTATCGTCGAGGCTCTTGAGCTCAGGGGTGTCGGCGACCAGGTGGGCGTCGTTGTAGCACGCAAGCCGACCCCTGACGTAGAAGGTGCCGAATTCAGAGAGGGCGTTGATGGTTGTGACGTCTCCGCTGTCGTAGTAGCACGAAAGGGAGAAGTACAGGCCGGTGCCCTTGGAGTCAGAAGCCGCGAAGCGAATGGAGTCGTCGATCAGGTCAATGGCTCCTGAGCGCGACGAGGAGTGATAGGTCGGGTCTGTACCGATGAGGATTATGTTGCCAGTGACAGCAGGAGACCAAACAGCTTTAGTATCCTCAAGGAACTTGATCCTATCGATAGTACCGCAATTGGGATCAGGTATGATGATCGCCTTGTACTTGGCGAAGTCGGCCGTTGTGTAGGACCTCCATTCGGCATCCGAGGCAATGTGGGCTATCACGCCGTTAGTTGTACAAGTTTAGTACAGATTCATGTTGGCTTACCCGTATATCCCAAGGTATTAGTGCCCTCGCTGAACTCATTATAGAGCATGTCATTGTAGAACAGGAGGTCTTCTGCTTTTGCGAGCTTGGCTAGGCTGGCTAGTACCAAACCTGCAAGGGACGCAGCACGCATAGCTGGGTTTGGAACGTGACGGAACGGCAGGATGGAGGAGAATCAGAGTCACTTTTTTGAATAATGAGGAAGGAAGAAGGAGAAGAAACCAGGAGGGCACAACATGGCTTGTCAACTCGACTGATTTATATACACGCTGACCACCGCCAGCCAGCGGTAAGACAGCAAGGCACAGATTAATTAGAGTCAGGGTGACTAGACAGTCGATCGTGGCTCAAGTCCGCGGAGGTTTAGATTTGGCGACCAATTCTAAAATCGACATCTCGGCGTTTTCTCGACTGTGAATATCCGGCTTCTCCATACTGATTCGTTGCCTCCTGAGTCAGGGGAAGATGGCTGACATGGCAAATGAAGGTAGCACGTCCTGACTCAAACAACAAGAGCGCGAGATCTCATGAATAGTCCGAACCTTGATCATCGAGGAGGAGTTCCAGTGTGGCTGACGGCTTGTCACGCTCGAGAACTCAATATCTTTTCGCGGTGGAGATGATGGAGCCAAGCAGAATGCTGCCAAGCAGCGTGATGAGAGTATCGAGCACCATCGTCTGAAGTCTGACCCATGCCGCCCAGCCTGACGCAGCTGGGCTATCGGCCTGCTCTAGATCAAGCATATCAAACCGCATCCCCATCAACGTGGAGTTGAAGAGCTCTGGGTAGGCATCGAGATAAGTGAAACTCCATCTCCGGCCCATTTCGTCGACTTCACTCGAAGTCTGATTTGGTTTGAGTAGGGACCATGTGTTTTCAGCCGCAATTGCCATCGAAGCCAGGTTGACTCGAGAGATTGCGGTTCAAGACACCAAATCAATGGTTGGTCTCACGCTGATCTGTCACACTCGCGTCAACCATGCAAGATCGTTAAGGTCGCGTATGAGCTTAGTAACGCGCGGCAGGGTTGGAGTTGCACCAAGGAGCGAGGCATTCACTGTGAGATTAGAGACATGGAAGAAACATTGGACCGGGCAAGTGACTCTCGCGACCGAAGTCGCGGCTAAGTCTCTTCGATCCTACTTGGACGCGGGCGTTGGGAGTGGGATCTGTGATGGCCGAAGAAAGAGTCTTATAGATCGATCATGCCGCTTCAAATCTAATTCTAGCATCGATGGCCCTGTTGGATCACTCAATTCCGAGGATTGATGGAAATATCCTAGGATTAGAACGTGGAAGATGGGAAGTCGCGATCAATGGCCGTCGCCGGTTGTCCGGTATATGGAAGGCAGTTGCCGCTGTCAGCCCCACATCAAACGGCGGAAAGACGGGCGCCCACAAGAGGAAATGGAGGTGCCACGCGAGGACCGAGGCACAATTAGCACGATAGCAGACAGTGGGCTTTTTTGCGTCTCGGTCCAACGGGCTGTGGTCTATGGAGAGACTCGCTCGTGTGGGATTTGACACCAGCAAAGCGTTTGCAGCTTGGATGATTCTATTCCCGAAGTCGGAATAAATGGGTGAAGCTGCGACGGTCAGGCGAGGGCTTGGCACAGCTCCGTTTTTATTCTCACGCGAACCTGATCACCTCATTCGCCAGACACTTGTCGTACCGTTCCTGCATATCTCGTATTCTCAGCCCTCGTCCCGTTCTGCCCCTTCACGAACGTCATGCCGCAGGCAACGCAGAGGTTCCGGACAAGGGCATTCTTGACAGGCGCAGGTGCTCGGTTACCCATGTCGAGGGCAGAAGCAGGTGGCCCAGTGGCGAGCGCGGAGGTGCACGGCCGAGGACACCATCGCTACAAGTGTAGCTGCTGTCTTGTTACGGTACCTTACTGACCCTCTGCAAGACCGGGATCTGAACAAGCAATGGGTTATCTTCGCAAAGCTGTTGATGAGCTTAGCTAACCTGCCTGCAGATATGGAAGGCTTTTCAATCCCGGAACGCGCTCCCAAAAAAAACCAGGAAATCAGACGCTAGAATTTCGATACGGCGGTCGGGTGCTCTCACTGCCCTGCTAAACCCCTCAGCTTCTCGTGTCCCAAGGTAGGATGGAGTCGACTAGTCCTCTGTGTCTATTCTAGTTGCATGTTCTTGCTGCCCCGGAAGGGGAGCTCGGCCAATAGCCAAGCGCAGGTCATGGCCATCGCTCACTGTCTGATTACGGGCCCTTGTCCGCACTTTTAACTACATCGTGACTTTCTAAAATCAGCAGTCTCCGAGGGTTGCGAGTTACTATGAGCAGTGCCGAGTTGGCTGTTGCCGCCGTGTGCTTTATCAGAGCCCAGTCTCGCGATTCACAGCCTCCCACGGGAGGGATCCTCCTCGAGAGACATCAACATGCTGGTGGGTTGCGTACATAGTCGCAATGCACTTGCACGAGCATATATATCTGTCGTCTTCTCCTGAATATATTACAGGCATAGCATCGGCAATGACAGGCCAGACGGGACAGTTCGAGTAGAGCTGGGCCACGCGCTACATATACTTACGGCGCGATGTTTCCAGCCGACTCGCAGATCGTCTCACAAGCCATCGCCCAGGATGTCCTCCAAAGGCTATTGAGTAAGAATCAAGTGGAGGCTGCGATACACCAGAGGGCAAACGGGTACAACGACATTCCCACAGTACGTCTTGTAGCTCCGACATGTTGACCTGTACCCCCTATGACAATGCTAATGATAATGCAGTCACTAGCTATGGTTTTCCTATTGGGAGGTTCCGCAGTCCAACTCCAAGCTGTCTACGATGCTAGAAAGGGGCACCTTCAATCGTGGCCGATGTCGCCGTCTCCCATCCACACCGTCGAATCGCGGGAACAATACTTGGGCGACTCCAGATTTCAGAGAGCATATATGGACCACTTCAGTTTACAACATTTCAGAGAAAGCCCTAGAAATGTGGTCGACTGGACTGCGTCTAATCTTGTAGCGACAAGTTCAGGCAGACAACTGCTATACGGCCTTTTCGGCCAGTTTGGACGATCCCTGCTGTTCCTCAGTGACGGCTTAGAAGTCCCTTCGGCGGTCATGGTCGTCCAGTCTCTTACCCTCGCAGCCGTGGACTGGGATGAGAGGATTCAAGATTTTGTGGTGGCCTGCGGCTTCCACCAACAGCCTCAGCCTTCAGATGCCTTCAGTTCGAGACCAAGCTACATTCTGCAACGTGTTGGCGATGACGGACGCTTCAGCGGTATGCGCGGGCCAGGGGCCGAGAGTACCATCGGGATCCTGAGTAATCCACAAAGGAAAGCAGCTGTCATGCAACACGTCAGTCAGCTCGATGTGTCTGACATCAATACTACCCTCGGCGAGCTTTCTCGGCTTTCTATCTTGGTAGCTTGTGCAACCCACAAGCGCGGCCAGCCAGCGTTCGACCGTTGCCTCGCCCTTCTCCCAGCCTTTGTCGTCTCCTTACGGGTGCTTCTCAAGGCGTTCGAGGAGTCCGCCGCAGATTTTAAAGAGGCTGATCGTGTGACGTTTGTTCGCGGCGTCTGGATGTTGATGGTCGTCGCCTATGTCCGCCAGCTGAGACCGAAAATTGACGAGTTTGTCGTTCCGATGCATGGCACGCCGCTCAGCTGGGACCTGCTCCTCTCTGAGTTTGGCGAAGACACATTTACGTCGGGCAGCAGATATCAGGATACACATTTCCTAAGGCTGCTGCGGAGCATTCGCAGGCTCGCAGATGACAACGACGTGCACGACCCAGAGTGGTACAGACATATGGCCTCGCACTTGATAACCCAGTGGCACGGATGGTCCGGCCAGGGCCAGGCCAGCGAAGACTACCTGAACATCAGAGTGTAATGGTGGCTTGTGCAGCCGTTCTCACAAGGGTTTTGTTGCCAGAGTGACTGTACAACAACGGCTGTCTGGCTGATGGACTCGCTACTTATGGAGAATTAGATAGTGTGGACTGCACTACCGATAATATCGTAATACTAATTTCATTATCAACAGCCTTTGTTGACTCGGCCTCCGTTATGCCAACGACGAGAACATCTAGGGTCGGTCGCGATCGCAAACAGCGTTGTGTTAGTTTGATCCAGTCGACACTCTTGGCACTAGGTACAGGAACAGCCTACCTCAGGGACATATTGCATAGGCAGGATTCAGGGGTAAAATGCATGGTTTGAGGCTTGACCAGAGCCAAGTCCGCGATATGTTGCTGACTGAGGCCGTCCCGGCTGAGCTGCCACTCGTTACACACTCAACACAGCCTCTGCATGTATAAGCTGGCTGCTAATTGGTTACAGATGCTGCAACTCTCCAAGAACGGCAGTTGCAGGCTCAGGGGGAGGAATCTCTGGAGAACGTGTAGCGAAGTCGACAACTAAGCTCCTACATAGGTATATAGGACGCGTACTGTCATGTAAGCCACCCTAAGCTGTATGGCGCAGCCCTCTCTGGCAGCACAGACACCACCACCATGGTATCAAGTACCCTGAAGGGACTACCATACCATCAAGGCGAAGTCCATACCACATACCTAACCTTGGCGTCTAATTCTTGAAGCAACAAGCCTTATACAACGAGCCGAACAGCAACCTCCCCGTCAAGCAGCACCGACACCGGGGACATGCACCAACACACGTATTCAAAACAGTGGCGGCCATCCGTTTCGAAAACGTCGGCACATAGGTGACGGCCGACGGATACTCACATCGAGAAATAGCAAGCAGAAAAGCAGGAGACGAAGTAGTTGTGCATCATCTTCTTACGATCAGCCTTGATCTAGCATCCCGACAGGTCAGCCGGGTCCTCGACCCAACCTCGCCTGTCAGCAGATGCCTTCATTATCTAATAGTGTACAGATGTCCAACATTACAGCAAAGTAGAGAGGGAATAATACAATGAAAGGCCGGAAGTCCGGGACGTCTCGCCTCCTCCACCACTTTTCTTACAAACCACTTCCAACTCCGGGCATCATCTCGATACAAACACCCATCCTCTCCTCCGATGTTGATCGCTGCACTTAAGCATCAATGAACTTCTTCAGCCCCTCCAACCAGCTCAGGTACTCCTTCTGCTCCTTCACATCCATATAATCCGGCACAAACATGGCGAGCGCCTGCGTCACGCCGCGCTCCTCCAGGAACCTCTCCATCAGGATCTGCAGGTCCTCGTCGAGGCTGCCGAACGGCGGGCCGGCGTACACGCCCTGCGCCCGGTGCGCCGCCTCGCCCGACTCCGCGTACGCCAGGGACTTGTCCGCGAAGTAGTACAGGTTGTCGACGATGATGGACCCGTCCTGCGCCGTGGCCTCGATGTTCAGCGCCCCCGGCTGGTTGGGCTTCTCGACGATGACCGTCAGCCGGCACGGCACGGCCGCGTCGGCGGCGCGGTCGTCGGCGTCTTCCTCCTCGGCCGCGTCGGGGTCCTGGTTGTTGCGGCCGGACTCGATGTCTTCCTCGCCCAGGGCGCTGTCCTCCTCGAACATGTCCGGGTCGTAGTTTTGGAGGTCGGCGATGGAGAACTTGATTGTGATCCTAGCGGGCGAATCAGTTAGCCGTCTTTTCCCGGAGGAAGTGAGTTAGGAGTAAGATAGACGTACTTCTCGCTACCGAACGTCCGCGTAAGCGTAACCTCCTCCTTGCCAGGGGTGTCCTGGATCTCGAATGGGCCGTTCTCGAGGAAGTCCTTGATAGATGCAGGAAGGGGTTCGTTTTCCTTGACGTCGTTCTCGTACTCGATTTCGCTACCGAGCTTGGCAGACAGCTCCTCGTCGACTTCACCAGCGGCAGCGCGGCGGAAGAGCGAGGTGGAGAATGCTGATGTTTGGCGAGCGACACGGGCGGAGTGTGTGTTGAAGAGAGTGCTTGTGCGGGTTGCTGGGCGGACAGCCTTGGTGAGGAACCTGGGCGCCGAGCGCGCGGCTGTGCGGATGGACATCATCTTGATTGATATGATGGGATATGTTATGGGAGGCAAGGGTCTCAGGTGCGGTGGTGTTGAGATGCGGTCGTTGAAGTACAAGTGCTGATGGTGGTTGGAGCTAGAAGTTTTACAATGGCAACATGAAGCTCTCTGGGCTCCATCGAAGCTTCGAAGCTCTAAAAAATCTCGGACGATCGAGACTTTTTGAGCACAGACCATCTCGATAGAATGCAGCCAATGGCAAGGCAGTCAAAGGAAAAAGCCAAACATGACTAAGCATCCCCGTCCACCTTAAGGACGACGGACTTCTTCGAGAGTGAGGAACAGCAGCTTAGTATCACTGATCGATAGTCTCCAAAATGCCAAGCACACTCGAGAAAGCGCGGAAGCACATCTCTAAGAAGAAGGGCGCCGACGCCTCCGGTGCCCTTCACCAGTTTTCGCGGGATTCCAAGAGGCTGCAGACCGCTCAGATTCGGGATGAGCGACTCGAAAAGCTCGCGCGGTCGAGGAAGAAGAGGGACAAACCGCTGCGTATGACCCTTCTATGCTGGTATCTGTTCGATGAGTGATAGAGCTGACCTACGTCACAGTTGAGCGTGTGGCTTTCTTCCAAGAAGTGAGTCGTGGCAATGGCGGTAAGGCTCTTGATATGGCCAGCATCCAGTCCAAGATTCAGGAGTATGTCATTAGACGACGCATATGCCAGATCAAGCGCATACTAACACAAGAGTAGGTTTGTTCACCAGTACAATGAAGAGTACGAAGAGCAGAAGAAAGCTCGGCGTCCAGGCCGGCCTGCCAGTGCAAGGGAGGACCTTCTAAAAGTGACCATCAAGGGCCTCGAGACGGAGTACGAGAAGGGATTTTGTAAGATCATCAAGCATCTCTATCGGGGAATGCTGCTGACAGTTATCCAGACGTACCGGATCTGACTGATGAAGTCAACATCTCGGAGCTTGACCGCTGGGAGGGCTCATGGGCCTACCTCTCGAATCTCAAGTGGGTCAAGATCACTAAGACAGGAGATATGAGGCCCTCCAGTTTCCCTCCTAAGGCCTAAGCTCTTCAAGGATGGCGTTATATCCATCTGAACCCGAGCAGGCCTTTTCAAGTCAGGTCGGATCGACCCTTTCAGGAGTGCACGGCCGAGACGGTCGACGGTCCATAAAGTCAGCTGATTTGGCAAGTCGATGATACCAATCCAACATGCGCTCGCTTCGAGGTCTGACTCCTCATATTGTCACCATTCGTCGATTGGCCGCTTACAACCACGCTGCGATGACCATGGTAAATTACGTTGAGAAGCATGTTTGGCGTACCTCCGTACGGCGAAACGATAACGGGAAACGGAACGAGGGCAAAGCAACAGGGGATATTAGCATATCCTCCGTCCCTGCGTAACTGCTTTTCTTGCAAGAGATCGGTATCGGGCAATGGGCTACGACAGTGCCCTGGGTCACTTCCTATGAGTTGGAAGACATGGCGGACAGGCTATGAGTGTGGGGCCTGTATTTCCCAGCCGTCTTAGTCCAGGTCAGGAGCTCGGTGCAGAAGGAACGACTTGAGGTTAGGGAAGTCAATGAGTCTAGATCCTCAAGTGTACCAAGCCTAGACTCCAGTTTTGTTCGACAATGCGATGGTCCTGTCGAATCCACGCCAGATTATAAAGAGTAACTTTCATCAGACTACCTTCGGGGCTATGCAATGATCTGCAACTGTGGACATTTCCAAGGTGGATTAAATATTAGAAGTATGAAACCTCATTCTTTTATAGCTGTTGATAAAATGCCACGACTAAGGATTAATGCATGGGACGAGCGATCACAAGGGAGAAGTCAAGAGGTAAAATCTGTTTGCTATCTCGCTATCTCGTCTGCAGACCGACACAATTAAAGGTGCAAGAAAAATATAACGCAGAGAACATGTATTGTGAGAACCTCAAGCTGGCAGAGACTCCAGAAGGTGATCCTTCTCCCTCAGGAGAGTGTCCTCCAACGAAGTAAAGGGGATACCGAACTTCGCCGAAACCTTCTTGGGTGTATCTGCATCCTGGTTGAAAACCTTTGCGTTTGTCAGAAGCTGGAATCGCTGACCAAAGACGGTCTTCAGCGTCTCTTCCTGTTCCACTGGAGTCCGCCTCCTCACTCGCAGATTTTTGCCACTGACTTTGGCAATGATGTCGCGTGCCTCTTCGATGGTGACAAGCTCATTGAAGAGATCAATCTCCTGGCTACCGAACTTGACCGGATCCAGCAGAGCCGCAGCGGCGTATCTCCCAATATCGTGAGCATCAATCTGAGGCAGCTTACCACCTTCATCAAGGCAATGAGCAAGCTCTCCTTTGGTTGATAGCTCGGGGAAGTTCGCATAGGAATGTGGCACCAAATAGTCTTGGGTGATGACGGCCGGCCGGAGAATAGTGTAGGCTTTGAAACCGGCTCCGCGGACAATATCCTCGATTGCTGCTTTGGAGACGAAATAGTCGTGCAGTTGAGCTTCCTTCGTCCTAGCACCGTGCACCGTTTCCTCGACATTTGCATTGATTACCGTAGATGCGACAAGGCTTTCGACACCTGATTTCAAGCATGCCTGCGCAATGCTCTTGGCCTGCTCGACTTCCAGCCCTGGGATGGGAAAGGTGTTCAAGAAAGCGCCTTTGCAGCCTTGTGCTGCTCGGAAGATATCGTCAAACTTGTGGCTTTCGCCTTGGAAGATTGTGACGCGCGGATCCCGCAAGACTTCGGGCACCTTCTCAGGGTTGCGTACAACTGCATGAACTCTGACTCCAGCATCGAGCAGATGTTTGGTGACCGATTGGCCCTGCATGCCGGTTGCCTGTGTCACTAGGTAGGTAGTCATGGTGAATCGCGTCTGTAGGTAACAAAGAAGATGATACTGGATTAATTGCGACTGGGATATTGCGAGGACTGGAGGATGTGAATGTAGGACTGGATACTGACTTCCAGAGTTTGGGCATTGAAGAAGAGGAACAGATCGTGCTTTATATACACCATTACAGCTACGTCTTTCGACCTTCTGAGCAGTTATACTCATCATTTCAAATCCAACCTTTGCCTCGCCGGGTGTGGTCAATATGGATCGTTAGGCGGCATGGGGAGCGACAAGTCCAGTACGTGGACAAGGGGGAATGTCTACGAGGGAGAGACACTGCCCGCCCATCTTACAATGATAAACTTGCCCGTGGTGGGTCCTGCCGGGCATGAAACCTATAGATGCTTGAGCAGTAACAAAGCACATCGACCTCTGCCATATGGTGGTGACGTGGTCTGGTCGCGGATGGCTGTTGAGAGCTCCTGGCCAAGCTAAGAGAATTAATGAGCTCAGCTGTTCCTCAAATGGCTAGGTGGTTATGGGTAAGATCGAGCCAATGAGAGCCTACCGTACCTCGGATGTTTGAACTTGCCAAACCACGAGCTTACCTCCTTTTGGGGTATCTTAGGTGCGAGATGTTGATATGTAATCAGCTCAATCCTCCACTAACCCCGTTCGCGTCCCCCGCAGCGTATGGCATATATGAAGCTACCTACCTAAGGCATGCAGCTAGGGATTTCCGGTAATACAACATTCCCAAAAACTTGCCTCTGGTGGGTCTAGGTAATGAGCCTATAGCGCTACCTAACACGGTCAAACGTCATTTGGATCGTGGACTTCATGAGTGCTGCCGACCTAGAAAAAACTTGCCCTTGGTGGATTTGATCGAGGCGGTAGACATAGGTCTTCCATCGAAGAAACCTTCGCCGATTTCTGCTAACAGTATCCGAATCATCCCGCCGTAATGAAAGCTCGGACGGGCTGTTGGACGTGCAAAGGTTGGTGTCTATAACAGCAGCCCTGAGCGACAGCGCCTTGCTAATCATGCACCTCTAGCTCGGAAACTTCAGTGTGATGGACAGAGACCTAGCTGCCAGACGTGTTCTCGATCTCAGCGAGAATGTCTTGGCTACGGATTGCGCCTATCATGGCCCAGGGATGGCGACAAGAAGCGCGCCCTCACTATCCGGCCACCATTCCCGGTTACGCATCCAAGTAGCAAGGCCAACCTCTTTTTTATCAACGCAAGTTCTGGCGATGTTGAAATGTATCGACATCTATCTCTAAGGATACGGCCGAGCCGTCAGATCCGGTCTTCCACCTATATGTGGATCCAGCCTCAACCACGAGCATCCGACCTAGATCTAATATCCTATTGTAAGCTTGACATGGCTTGATACTACTGCGGTGCTTCTTCAGTCATCTCACAATAGATACTGCGACTAGTTCACACTACCGCACATTTCTCATTAGTCACGTTCGATCTGAACACGGCGCCGATCCGAGACGCACTTTTACGCATGGCCATGGCGCACGACACCTTCTCCGGAAAGGCGCTTTTCTACGCGATACTCGCTTTCTCCTCGCTCCAGCGTAGTGGACTGAATCAGCAGGCTCTGGAATTCAAGATATCGGCGCTCCGTCATCTATCTGCCTCTGCCAATGACATATCGTTGACCCAAGTCAAAGCCACTCAACAACTGGCTGCGTCCATGCTTCTAGGCTCTTTTGAGGTAAGCAATAGCTCATACACTCATCATAAAAGCTGGGTATACAATACTGAAGCTATCCGTACAGCTTCTACTACCATCGGAGACGACGGAGAGTTCAGACGAGTGGCTACGGCACATTTGCGGAGCCGCAGACATCGTGCAAACAGACCACCTAGAAGAACAATTAGGTGATGCCGACATCAGCAACCTGCTTGGGTGGTTCTACTATCACCAGTCGCTCTCTCGCTTCCCTATACATCACTGGCGTCAAAGGCCACTTGGTGGCCCAGATTCCCCAGATGCGGATGCCGAGCCCCGAGCCGCCCAGCATACATGTACATTCTTAGCAAAACACAGACCAGTAAGAAGTTTGAGACAGCGAATCAAGAGTTTCGTGAATTTTCCGCTGACAGAGATGCTCATCCTAGTCACCGCCCTCGCCGAACCCCAGGTACGCGATACTGAACCTGCTTTCTGAGGCATGCGATACGTTACCTGATCCCTGGGACTCCGCAAGCCGCAACGAAAAGTACCACAACCGCCTGAGAGCTCTGGAATACAAAGTCGGAAGCCTCCCGCTTGGAACAGCAACAGGAGAGTCAAAAGCTGGAACCGTCCTCGCAACAGAGGTGTACCAGATCGCAACGCAAATCTATCTCGCAAGGGCTTTGCAGAGCTCATGGGAGTCGTCTTCGGATCTGGACTCTTTGGTAGCTCGGGCATTTTCGATACCCATGTCCGCATGTACCTGTACTCACTTCTTTCCCCTGTTCATAATCTCCTGCGAGGCGCGGACAGACGAACAGAGAGCGGCTATCCTCAGTCTTATAGGCAGGGCGGAGCTGAGCATCAGAGCAAGGAATATGGCGTGGCTGAGACGTGTGGTTCAGTCGGTCTGGGTGCAGCAGGATCTTCACGCAGAAGCTGAGCTATTGGTGGACTACCTTGGCATGATAAGTGCTGTTATTAGTTCGAGTAATTCCCTTCCTTCCTTTGTCTGAACCTTTCTTAGGAGACTATGAAGAGAAGCCGTGGTTCTATAGGTCTTACCAATCGGCTCGAAGACAAGATCATATAAGTTCTACCCTGGTAGATGGTGAAGCAACAAGCTTTGATGTAATATGTGCAAATCAGCAAGGTTCTCGTACCGATTAAGTAGACATATATAGTACATAAGATCTCGAACCTCGAGCGAGTCTTACTCAAGAAAGCTAGATTTGGTATTGAATCTATGAGATAAAGCGACTCGGAGTCATAAGTCTCAGCAGACGAAACCATGTGAACAATCAATTGTCCCAGTGCCCTGCCAAACTGATCTATAAGGCACTAACTTAAACGCTAGTGCGCCCTATTTTTATCCGCAGCGCCAGTCATGTGCTGCCATGTTCTGTTTACCGCAGTAAGGTCCTTAGGTAGTATCTCTCCTCAGTTGGCGGGGTCGCGTCTGGCGGGAATACCCTCCTCAGCCTCCTGCATTCTGTTTCCTACCAACACTCGCCTGAGCATTTTACAAAAAGGTTATCTCGACTTCTTGTCCCATCGCATGTTTATTTGTGTTCCCGCGATCTATTTGCGTCGCAAAGGAACGAACGACACATCAGTACACAGGTCTATAGTCTGCATGGCCCCGGGCGGACATGGCTTTCCTATCGGTCATCCTCTTTACCGCTCTTCTCGCTATCACGATCAGGATTTTCTCCCAGAGCAGATTTTGTGTCACCCTCAAAGACAACTCGAACGTCATCGTCACTCGTTATTATAGAGTTCTCACACTTGGCCCTCTCAGCTGTATTATATGGGAACAGGTCTACCAACGCCGCGTTCCAGCAGTGGCGTAAGGGCGGGACCGGAGGCGAACCAGGACGTTGGCAAGAGATATCAATCCCAATGTAATGGGTATATAACCAAGTCGTTCTCGACATACTTGATCAAGCAGATTGCACCCTGCCTTACCAAGGAAAAGCCACTTTCTAGGGATTTTGATTATCCCTGCTTCTGTCCTCCACATCAACCACATGTCAAGCATGCTACAGCACCGGCGACCTCGACCACGTCAGCAATCGAATAGGCCGGGCCTTGGCGAGACGTTGCGCAAAGAGCACTCCTTAGCCTTCTTGAACAGACAAATGTTGAGAACGGCTGGTCGTGGTTTTCTTATCCTCCAACGACTCAGCGATGAGTGGAAGACAGACATACCCCATGGTTCAAACTGGTTGTATGGCGTTGGATATACGTGAGAATTGCAGATATTCTAGCTGTGGAGAGCATATTGCCTAGGTACATGTACAAGGCTTGACACGAAGGTTTTGGAACTGAAGTCGAAACACACCCGAATCAAGACTCGCAACATATGGTTCCCCTCGGTACCGGCCGGCAACCTCGAATCAACAACTGCCGCATTGCGTCTCAATGGTAACAAAATTCATTTCGCGCGCTGAAATCAAAAAGGACTCTTGGTGGTACCAAGATTATCACCATTCTTTGATATTCAGATATAGCGGACCTCATGATCTCCTCCACTCAGACCTATCTATCACTCCTTTCTACCATTACAACTTTTCTTGGAACAATCAGTTCATCCATCTCTTCAATGCCAAGCCGAGAAAGTAGACATAACACGTATTTTATAAGCGAGTGGTCAATATAAGCGAGTGGTCAATTTTCCCCACCACGACGCGTCTCCCACTTTCCACACTCAATTTGACCACAATACGCGATGGGCAGCCCTTCCCAAGAGGCTAGGCTTCTCCTGGCTCT
>SMOB01000131.1:0-65901 GCA_007388105.1 Coniochaeta prunicola | reverse complement strand
AGCGACTCGAATCATACAGGTTGCATTCCGAATAGACTCTTTTTTGTGTTGTAAGGCATGTCCGAAGTCGACGTGGTGGGGTGTGGGGCAGAAAATTGATCGGGAAGGTGGTGTGATCGTGAAGGTGATAGAATACGGTACTCCAATTCCGCTCCCACCTTTTTTAACAACCTACAGGAGTGTACGTACCTGCATTAACGTCATCCCCTTAGCGTGTTCAGCACACACGGTCGCGCTTGCCTATCGCGTTTGCCATCCCATGTCGATTCCCTTTGTTAGAAAAGAAAGTCAAAGAGAGATGCTTTTCTCAATATAACGCAACTTACTCCGCGACAAAGTCGGGACCTTGCGCGTAATCGCGAATATCGTAACCATCAGTTCTGGTTGTTTTTATTCTCCTCCGGCCCAAGTAAACGAATGGTTGCGATAAAATGCCCGGTCGCACAGTCAATGACTTGGGGGCTCCGTCCTCTCGAAAACGCGCTCGGCGCACCGAAGATCAAAATGATGAGGACAGCGATGAAGAAGTGTCTGTTCAGCGGGCGCGCTCCAACCTACGCCATGAAAATGTACGTTTCTCAAGGTCTTTGCCGCTAAAATGCCACTGCTAACGTTTTGTGTTAGGCCAAACGTGTTCGCCTCTCGGATGTTACCCCTAAGAAGACTCACGGTGGGCGCAACCGCGAAGCGACCACGTCAGACGACGGCCAAGATGAAGACGTGGATATGGATGACGGTCCAGGCGGGTTATCGCCGCCGAAGACGCAATACGACGAGATGCGTGACAACGACTTCAAGCATCTCGAACACCAGGAAGCAGACGACTTACGTGCCACGCAAAACATACTGCGTGTCCAAGCACGTGCAGAAGAACGTCTCGGTGACAACCTGGTTGCACACAACGGAATCCTTGAGACTATCACCTGCATCAATTTCATGTGTCACGAACGACTCCATGTCGAACTTGGTCCGCTACTCAACTTTATCGTTGGCGAGAACGGCAGTGGGAAAAGCGCCATCCTGACCGCTATCACCCTTTGCCTCGGCGGGAAGGCAACTGCCACCAACCGTGGTGGTAGCCTCAAGAACTTTATCAAGGAGGGTTGCGACCGCGCCTCTCTCGCCGTCAAACTCAAGAACCAAGGGGATGACGCCTATCGAGCAGACCTCTATGGAGACTCAATTATCGTCGAGCGTACCTTCTCCAAGACTGGCACAAGTGGCTTCAAGGTCAAGAGCGCCGAGCAACAGATCATTTCCACCAAGAAGTCTGAAGTCGATGAAATCGTCGAATTCTACGCCCTGCAGGTAGACAATCCATTGAACATTCTGTCTCAAGATAACGCCCGACAATTCCTCAACGCTTCTTCCGCCGCGGAGAAATACAAATACTTCATCGAGGGTGTCCAGCTTGAGCAGTTAGACAGAGACTATCGCCTTATTTCCGAATTTGTCGAGAGTAGCATGGCAAAGGCCCCTCTTCAGAAGGAGAGAGTAGTGATCGCCAAGCGTGACTACAACGAGGCTCACCGTTTGGCGGAACTGGCTAAGGACAGTAATCGGCTTAAGCAAAAGCGCCGTCTCTTGGGCCTCCAAGTCTGTTGGTCCCAGGTTGCCGACGAAGAGAGGCGAGCCGTCGAAATGGATCAGCGCCTTGAGCAGATGGGCGAGCAAATTGCCACTTTTGAACAAGCTGTTGTTGCGCAAGCCGAGAAGATGGAGCAGCTCGATACCACGATTGTCGAAAAACAGACTGCTCTTGAAGTCGCCCAGGAAGAGCTTTCTCACCGTGAAGCAGGAGTCGAGGCAGTAAAAGCGACTTATGACGATGCTCAGAAGCAGCTTCAGCAAATCCACAATGACGAACGCAATGCATATTCTGAGGCATCGACAGCACGTGCTCAGGTCAAGAGAATAGAGAAGGAGATTGCAAATGAGAAGGCAAAGCTCGAAGCAAGCCAAGGCGATGAAGTCGTTCGCCAGCGGGAAAAGCTTGAAAAAGTGAAAACAAGGAGAGACGAACTGTCTGAAAATGCTCAGTTAATCAAGGGCTCCATGGAGGAACTAAACAAGAACTGTGTCACCAGTCAAAGCAAACTGAACGAGGTTAAAACCGCCATGGACGAGAAGAAAAGAGATATTCAGGCAACCCAGGGCAGGCTCAGACAGATTGTGGCTGGGCAAGGAGGCAAATACGATGCTTATGACCGGAAGATTCCTAGCCTCATCAAAGCTATCGAGCACGACAACGGCTTCAATGAGAAACCAATCGGACCCATCGGTACACATATTCAAATTCTCAAGCCAATCTGGTCATCCATCCTAGAGAAGATCTTCGGCGGCGTCCTCAATGATTTTATCGTGACCAGTCTCGCTGATTCAAAGAGGCTCCAGAGACATATGGATAACCTGGGAATCAGCGGCCCTGGCATAATAATAGCGAACAGTCGGCAGCTTGACACATCAGGCCACGAACCAGATCCACAACTTGATACTGTCCTCCGCGTTCTCAAGTTCGATAACGACCTTGTCAGGAGCCAGTTGATTATCAACTCATCTATCGAACAGCTCGTCCTAATTCCGGAGCGAGTCAAGGCCGAGGAATTGATGTTTAATTGGCCACTACCAGCTAACGTCAAGCAATGCTTAGCTTTTCACGACACTAGACGTGACATAGGTCTACTTCTTATGAACAAAAATGGAGGGAAAAGTCTCAGCACGAATCCTATCACAACAAACCCCAGCCAGAGACCTCGGATGAAAGCAGAGCAAGACTCTGCGATATCAGCACAGAAAGAGATTCTTGAGTTCCTTCAGAACGAGCTTCGCAACCTTGAGCAGCGTAGACAGGAGCTTCAACAGGCGCATGATCGCAACGTGGCGCAAGTTAACGAGCGGAATAAGGAAATGAAGACCCTGGAGGCGAAGGTCAAGGAACTGGACAAGGAGATCGCCAACATAGAGGAGAACCTCGACAGTTTTGAAGGTGCTGACGCAAGGCTTGAGAGTCTCACATCCGACTGGGAGGAACAGAAGCAGCGAGCCGAACACTTCGCCAACCAATACGCCGAGATCAAAGTCAAAAAGGAGAATTACAACAAGGAGATCGAGGCCAAAAAAGAGGCTCTTGCTGCTGAGAAGGAGCAAAAGAGAATGTTTGAAAAAGCTGTTCGCGACGCGGAGAACGAGGTCAAAAAGTGGCAGAATCTTCGCAGCCTTTGCCTTGCAGAGAAGAATGCTATGTATGAGGAACTCGACATAGCCAAGGACAGCAAGCGCCGACTGCAGGAGAAACGACAACAACAGGAGCAGACGATACAGACCTTTATAGAACACGCTTCTAAGCAAGCCCCTGAGCGGGTTCACATCCCAGAAGGGGAGACTCATGATACCCTTAGCGCCCAATACGTATCGATCACCAACCAGATCAAGGAGCTGCAGCGGCAGAACGGCATCAGTGACCAGGACGCATTTGCTCTTTGCAACAAAACCAAGGCCACACTCGACAAGGTACAACAGGACTACGAAGTGTCCAAGTCCACCATCGAGCGGCTGAAGAATACGCTCAATCAACGCCTGACGAAGTGGCAGTTGATGCAGCGTTTCATCTCGGCCCATGCTCGCAGCAGCTTTGCCTACCTTTTGCGTGAGCGACGTTTCCGGGGCCAGCTCATGATCAACCACCGCGAGAAACAGCTAAGCTTGCGTGTCGAGCCTGACAAGGCCCAAAAGAGCGGCAACGGTCAGAGCACCAAGACGCTCTCTGGCGGAGAGAAGTCTTTCTCCTCTATATGTCTGCTGCTGTCTATTTGGGAGTCAATGGGGGCGCCGCTCAGGTGTTTGGATGAATTTGACGTGTTTATGGACAACGTCAACCGGGCT
This sequence comes from Coniochaeta prunicola, assembly GCA_007388105.1. NCBI lineage: Eukaryota > Fungi > Ascomycota > Sordariomycetes > Coniochaetales > Coniochaetaceae > Coniochaeta > Coniochaeta prunicola. Next base: position 62,019 of record SMOB01000131.1, on the reverse strand, counting down.
GTTAGCACGAAGATGCTGGTGAGTTGTTCTCCGACGAGCCGAAGGATATGTATGCAGTGAAACAGATGCTAACTTGGTCCTGAATGTAGATGACTGCCGCCCGTCGTTCAGTCGGTCGACAATACATCTTCATCACTCCGAATGCGATCGATGGCAAGAACAGCCTGGATAAGGACGTCAAAATCATCAGGTATGTAGCTCTGACTTCTCGACCAATTAACCTCACTTATTAACTGTCCGGATTAGACTCGGCGACCCCCGGCAACGGCGGCTTGCCGATCCTTGAGCGATACCGCTTTTCCTTTTTGTTCAACTCAGCAGTATGGCGTCTAATTTGAAGCGGGCCCTCTTCTACGTTCCTATGAAGGGACTGTTGCACGGGAGTTGATTTCATGCGTTTCCGCGGCGCCGGCGGCCCTACATGTGTTCTACGAATGTTTAACTTGTGAGGAGTGTTGTGGCGGGTGACAGCGGTTACTGGATGGCGCGAGGAACCGGCGTTTGTTTCGATTTGCTTCCACAGATACCATGACTATGCCGCTGCTTTGCCACTGCTACTCAGAGAGCGGGTCGGTAGACGGCAGGCTACGCGGCCGCTGTGCCTTTCTTTCCCTACTGAACGGGTATTTTGTATCTTCGTGCCTAGCACCTTCGCGTACATAGGTATTCGGGGATTGTGTATTCCAAAGCACCCAATACGGTGATATGTACTATCAGCAGCCATCTGCTTCGCTGCATTCTATAGATCAAGTTCTGCGGGTGTTCCAGCAGCACTATCTTTCTTAGTCCTACACTATCAGAACATGCAACCACTATCAGAGCGGTCTTCTCTCTCTCTGCGCTCGGTTTGATCAGGTAGCCCATGTCCAAGGCGAACTTCAGATAGGCGCCCCCTTACTCCTGAGCACATTCACACCGGCGCTGGCAGTGAAGCTCAACCATTCGCCCACGCTCCTGAACGCGGAGCCGAACTCGCCGACCTCGTCGAAGCGTCGGCGCAGGAAAGCCCGCGTGTCAGCGAAGTCGGGCGAATGGTCGTTGGTCATGAACAGCTCGGCGCTGACGTAAATGGCCGAGAGCGAGGCGCGCTGCGTGTACCAGGACGGGTCGACCGAGGCGTCGCCCGCCAGGAACCAGATGTCGTCTGCCAGCTGGGCGAGTTCTTTCAGGGAGGCCGGGACGTAGGACGGCTGGGCCATGATTGCCAGGGCCTTGTGGGATTGGGTCTTTGGTTAGCTTCGCCCGGGTGTGATACGGTAGCGTTGTATGGAAGATGTGTTCCGATCAACATACCTCTTGCCATCTATCCAGCACATCGCGGTTACCCATCAGCCTCTCCCATGTTAGGGCAAAGACTTTGTCACCCGTCCGCATGCCCGCGGTTTCCAGCTCCTTGCTCTTTTCTGCGAGTGCTTCGCGTCTGGTGACGAGGTGCCATCGGATGAGGTCGAAGGTGCCGTTTGGCAGGAGATTGGTGCTGATATCCAGGTAACCTGCGTCGCGGGCTCCCAGGGCAAGTGCCTCGGGTGTGAAGCCATGTTGCGGCACGTTGGCATAGGCAGCGGAGAGGATGGCGCGCTCAGTCTGGTTGAAGGGGCCCGGTGGTGAGGGATGGTCGTAGGAATGGTATGTTCGGATCTCATAGTTGGGGGCACATGATGATTGTGGGTATTGAAGACGGCTTCGTCGAGTTACTGGTTGTGCTGTTCTTGGTCTTGGGCTTCTGCTTGGGCTTGTGTTGAGGGACGCCGTTGAGAGCGCGCGGCCCACGACAGTCCGTCGCAGACATGCTTCCTCTCGAGCTAGCAGACTCCGGACAGCTGCTCGGGTACGAGTCGTGGGTAAGGGGCAGGGACGCATGGTTTATTTGTTGCGGGTTACGATTGATGCCGTGATGTGTATACTGAGGTCGGAGCCGATTTGTGAATGGTGAGATCGGCGGGTCCGAGGTCTGCGTGCGCGTCTGGCGGCTCTGGTTCCGGTTGGGTACCTTAGAATAGGCCGGGAAGCGGGCGTCGGGAGGTTGCAGTTCAAGCGAGGCCCTAATATTGGACAGCTGTTGCAAGGAAGAGGACGGCTAAGTGCAGGCGAGGCTGCTGTCCTGTGTCGAGTCCGTCTGTTGATTACGGTTCGAGATTGGCGTTGAGGGTTGTCGTCTACTGTGTTTACCAGGTACAGCACACACAGTGCAGGTTGGTGATCAGATCGATCAGACTCTCAGCAAGCTACTTTGGTACAGGGCTTAGTTGTTGAGCATCTCGGACTTGCTAATGTTCCCTTCCGCAATGATCCACATGAGCCGAGAGTTTAAAGTTTATCGCCTGTGGGCCCAGCATGGACAGCGGACCCCTTCCGTGCCGTTTCCCTATCTGACAGCCACCTCATCTTGGGCCGTCCACGTCTTTCCACCGCTCGCAGCCACGATTTGAGAACTGATGATCTCGTTTCCTCATTCAGCACCTTCAAGGTGCGGGGCTTGTCACATCTCGAGCTTTACGCAGTAACCAGCCACGACACACCGGGCCTAGAGCGGCCTGGAACGCTGCAGCATGCGTGTCATCCAATCTGTCCCACCGGCCGATCATGCCTGGGGCTGATGTGGTAGGAACGGCACCTATGGTAGGAATAGGCATGCTAGGTAGTGCGATACAACCCATCGAAGCACTCATATTTGGGCAACGAAAAACGAGTTTGCAGACTCTTTGAATGTCAAGGCCGAGAGTGAAAACCGGCCGGCTAGGACATTACGCCAAGAAACAGCCATAAGTCCGCGGGAGGTGGATGGAGGCTGTTGCACGAAGAGTCAGACGCCACTTCTACAACAGAAGTTACTATCTGCAATCCTCACTGTTGTGCGTTATCCTGCTGCGGATATGCAGCATTATCTTACATTCTCACAATGCGAGCTTATTGCGCTTGATTATGGTCATCTCCGTCGTTCAATTACTGGCCTCTACCACTCACCAGTTCTAAGCAGTGACTGGACAGCAGCTTTTCCGGTGCGATGTGGCCCCTCCCAGATGGCAGAAAGGATGTTCGAATCTATAGGTAGGCAGGGACCCAAGTGCGAGGTCTCATCCGAGGTGTTGCACCCAAGCACGCAAGTAGGATCAGGTCTCTCGTTGGCATAATGGAGCATTGGAGTCAGGTAAACCTAAGGGTGCTACAGACGCAAGTATGGCCAACTTGTTTAAGATGACATAGTATCGCATGTGTAGGCAGTGCGGCTTGCTTACGACGGCAGCTTTGCTCTGCTAGGAGCCCTTGTCTTAGTTATAAAAACAGAGTATGTCGTTTCCTTGTCAGGTAATTTGACTCGGCCGTTCTGTCGAGCAGCCCGATGCCGTTCGCGGTTATTTCTTGGCTCCAGTGGGTGGACAGAGATCTCTTCCAATCCAGCTGTCTAATAGCGGTCAAAAGAACCACAATAGTGACTGCTCACAAACGGGCCGCAGCACTTGGTTTATTGTACTTTCTATGGCCTCGAATTAGCATATGTTCCTTAGAGGATGTTTTGCACGTGCATTCACCGGCATCATGTTCTATCGTGATTGGACGGTCGCATTTGTTGAGAAGTCCTGTCGAGGGGAGGAGATCAAGTTCGTGAACCTGATGTGACACCTTACCTACAGTACATTCAAGGTACCGTGGAGGAACATATCTTAGTTTTGGTCTGCTTGCCGTACCCGACCTAGGGCCCATGTGAGGGCTGTTGACAAGGGAATGAAGACGTCCCATGAATATGCCACCGGAGAAACTTCTGTTGTACGGTACGGCCAGTGCCATGGACTTCATTTCAGCAGTCATGGCGAACGATGTAGCCCAGGCCAAGCTTCGCGTAAGCTTGGTCCGTTCTCCGGGTAGTACGGGCTGTTGTGTAACCCAAGAGTAGGCAGTTGGTGCGGCGACACCGGTCGTTGACACTCTACTACGCAGTAGCTCGACAGTATCTGCGCGGCACGTAGGGCAAGCTCAGCACCAGTCATCCTATCATCGTGCACGACGGATCGTTTCGTCTTGATCGGATTACCAGGGTCTTCAGCCTAACAAATCACTGCTGCAATGCTATGACTTTGCCTAGTACATCGACAGCCTCCTCCAAGTGTAGCCATGAGTAGACTTTGCCGCTACCCCCAGCTGCACGACTTTCTGACCGGCAGGCTCCAGTGCCCATAAGAATTCGGCAGAAATTAGACCGGGAACAATCTGAGGCCCATCGACGACCGAGGGAGAGTGACAATGGCGTTGGAGCTGCAACATCTCGGCTTCCAATCATCAATCAGGTGTATGAGAGTAGGTAGGCAACTTGTGCCGTGTGAGGGCCACAAAGTATCGTCAGGTCTTTCCATCGGGGTCTGCGCGCAGGTGGCGGCTAGGCTAGTGATTAGGTAGGTACCGTCAAGCCATTTCTGCGACCACCCTTCCCGAACCTAAACGCAAAATGGCGACACTGTCACGATGGAAGACATAGGTACCTACTGTTGGAGCGAAAACGCTCACAACATGCCAGACAGCCGAGCATCAACTCTGTTGCTCTTTTGAGCCACTGGCAGGAACTTCTCGGATGATTCTTGGTGGATACTGGCAACGAACTACCTTAGCTGCTTCGGTTGTAGTGTAGCATAACGGCAGGTCGAAGTCACCTAAATCCGCCTTTTGTCCCGTCCTGGGTTACACAGTAGATGTCCACCGTGGTGTCGGTCTCTGGTTGTCAGGATCAGGCACAAGCAAATAGGATCGAAAGAAGAAAGTGTCACTCAAGATGGCGGGAAGTTATTGCAATCTGGCTTCACTCAGCATCTCGCACATCGATCATAGAGGAGTGCAGAGGACGAACCACGCGCTGGATAGTGTCCGCTTGCGTAGAATCCACAGCACTACGGTACTGTACATGAATGAGGAGCCATGAAGATAGGTACCTACCAAGGGAGGTACAGTAGGGGCGGGAAGCGGCCCCCCTTGTCGAACTGTACAAATACTGTACATATGCACCTGCATGGTCCTCATCACATAGCGCAGTAGTTTTGAACCATGCATTGAGGACCGAATCCAACAATAGGGTGACAATGTACTGACGAAGCGGTTAGCTTCCAGCAGCTTGCAAGTGCAAAACTGCGAGGGGCTTGCTTGAAGATCCCCGACTGCATGAGGTTTGTTGTGACAAATGCTTCCTCGAACCGTCTTGTCTCCTTCTGAAGATGCCAATCTGTCCCAGTGTGAAAGGATCGCAAAGCCGAATCTTTTCCAAAGTCCCGTCCGATTTCTTTAGGTAAGGTACCTTAGCTAAGGTATGATGGAGTGGTGCATGTGTTTCGTCATACGGGAAGGTGCAATGATCATCAGCAGTCCATGGGAGCTTTGAATCGTACCTGCCCTCTTCGCAAAGCACGGCAAGGCTGCCGTGTTAGCGCTTTCCGGAGACATCCAATCGCACGCACGGATTCCGCACTAGCATTTGGAATGCCTGCCTCGCTAGACGACGAAATACGACGCCGTGCCCACTGTCAAATCCGTGATGCCCACTGTCCAGCTCGTATGCCGTACATACTATCTATCTACTGCGTAAGGGCAGTTAACATGCATAACGCGAGGAGTAACTGCAGGACACTTTAACCCTTGCAGCTCTATGCGAGCTCATCGGCGCCATGTCATTCGTCGTGTCGAGCTGATCCCGGATTTCAGGGGTTCACTGGGGAGGCTCCCAACAGCTGGCTCTTAACCCAGTGCCAGCTGTCAGCTACCCTTCAAGGTGCCTCAGCTACGTAGGTTAAATCACGCACGCGATTTCCCGACTCCACCGGACTAGATCCACAGCAGCTCCAGCCGGTCATCGACAAGGGTCCATCGGCGGCTGCCACTCTTCCAGCCATGCCAGCAAAGCCGCAAACCACCTTTCCTCACCATCCTCCACGCCTCTCTCTCATTTGTTGCGTCGGCACGTTCTTGCACACCATCACAAACCCAAGCGCCCTTGTGAAGCGGATCCTATCCAAGGGACGTACCTTGCCCTACCAACTTGTGTGAAGGTACACCTTTGGTCTACGTCGTGCGTAACTGCCCTTCAAGCTTTTCAGAATTTTCCACCACGGGCATCCCCCCCTTCAGTCCTACCGCGGCGCGTCTATTCCAGCCGTACCTGCCTTACCTTACAATTCCGTCGACGCGCACATTAACCTGACCAGCGTTTTACCAGGTTCCGGCTGCGCGTGACTCAATCCACCTCAGTCTTGTGTCAGCTGCAATACCTACCCTGTCTACAGGTACCCCGAGACTGGCTTATTGGCGTGAGCCTTTTGTTTCTCCGAGGCTACGTCTCTCCACTTGTCCACTTGGATCCCGTATCGCTTTTCTTCTGCCGAACTCGACAGCAGCAGAAGCTTTAGGTATTTTTGTGCTGCCAGCAAGACGCCGCACTATCCCGACTTGACTGCATCGCGCCTGATCTGTGCTATCGTTTCTCAGACGGCCCCATTCTACCTTTCAGTTGTGCAGCCCTTCCAGGCCCTCCACGCTGACCAAGAAGTTATCCACGCCTTCGCTGCTGCACAGCATCTGGGCATAACAAGGCTTAGCTTCCTCGGCAGTCTGGATCAGTCTCTTCTCACTTCGTTGACATAGCATACTGTCATTGAAGGATAAGGACATTTCTATCACTGTCGCAGACGGAACAGCCTCGTACCAAGGACTGGCCGTGAGTGTTACTAGGCCAAGACATTAATATCACCATCGACCAAGGCTTAGGAATACCTAGACCTCAACAACCATGGGTAAGTCGGACATTCCAGAAAAGTCACCTACTCTTTCTACCTCTTCAGCTTTTGGGAGACGTATCACAATTGCGATCTTGCGCGTCATATCAACGTGCTGCCCTGCGTCGGAGACTTGGTGCTGGTTTTGTGGCAGTACTCTTCGCAGAGTTGCAGACGGAAGTCGTCCGGATAAGCAGGGTACATGGCTCTGCCGTCAGGAAACCTTTGTCGAAGGCCTCGAGGACGTGGTACCAAAGGCCTGCCTGCTGCAGATGCACCCGATCTGGTCTCCTCCCTCTGTACCCTATCTTCCTACAGGTCGTGTCCTTTCCAAGTCCGGTCTGGATTTGCATTGTCCTTCCCCATACCGCCGCAGCGCACGTTGGACGCCGTGCCCGCTGCACTGGCACCGGCATTGGCATTGGCATTGGCACACTGCGACTGCTACACACGTACCGTTGCGAAATAGCCCATATACCTTCCGACGCCCACCCCCTCCTCCTCATGCATGGCCCCTTCCCAACTGCTCATCCTGATCCACTGCTCCTGCTCTTCTCGTCCTTCGACCCCCGCTATCACCCCGACTTCCTGCTTCCCTGAAAATTGCCACGCCGTGGTGCAGTTGTCAATTATAACTCAACCATCAGCCAACCCAAGCGCTGGCTGCCCTCCATCAATCCTCATTGCGCTTATATACCGATCGCAGCCTTTTTTTATTCTTTTTTGGGGCATCTGGTCTAACCTCTCTTTCTACTACAGCTGACTCAGGTGATAACTACCGACCAGTAAGTTAACCCTCCTGTCCATTCACTCGCATCTCGTGAGCGTCAATGCCTCGCCCACCTTTCTCTTTGGCACATTTCCATAGCGGCATCGCCTAGCCAGCGGGCCGAACACACGGTCCCGCTGCATTAAGGTTTGGCCCAAAATCACTACTTGGCACTTGGAAAAGCACTATTCGGATGTGTGTCCTTGGTGTCATTGCCAATGTGCTGTGAGGTTCCCAAGTTCTAAGCTCCAGAACCTCAAACCAAGACGATGCGAAGCTCTTCGCCTGCCAATGGGCAGCATCTCTGCCATCAGAAATCCTTTCCTGTCTTCTCTACTACCAACGACTGAACCCTCCTGCCTCCAGGTCGTCGACAATGTCGGCAGCTGCTGATAGACCACCTACTGACGAATCGCAGCGCGAGAGGTCTCGCTCGCCAAATCGACGGGGACGATCACGGAGTCCCAACACGCGTCGATCATATTCTCCCAGAGATAGATCACGCAGTCGGCAGCGGAGAAGGAGTAGGTCTCCCATGAGTGGACAGGGGCCCCCGTCCGGAGGACCAGGTTCGGGCTACGGTGGAAACGCACCGCATCGCTCTTTCGAAGACAGGCAGGCTCACAGGGAGCAAATGATGAGCAACATTCGCGAGACTTCGCAGCAAGACCGCCGTGTCTATGTCGGCAACCTCTCATACGATGTCAAATGGCACCACTTGAAGGATTTCATGCGATCGGGTACGATCCCCTTCTCTCCCGCATATTATCTTTGTTGTTTGTGCCAGGAGACTAACTTGCTCGTCTGGAACAGCGGGAGAAGTTCTCTTTGCCGATGTTTTACTGCTTCCGAATGGAATGTCGAAGGTGGGCTTCAAGTGATTTTGGCTGGTCCTTTTCTTATGGTTTTCTTCTCCTCTGGCTATTTTGTTGGAATCGTTGGATTGACGGGTTGGGACGATGTCCGCTGGAATCTGTAGGGATGCGGGTAAGTCAGTCTCCGTGAATGTGATGTCTAAGTCATTGGCTAACAGACCCCAGTATCGTGGAATATGCTACCAGGGAGCAAGCCCAAAACGCCGTCGCGACGCTCAGCAACCAGAACCTCATGGGCCGACTTGTCTACGTTCGAGAGGTAAGCTGCAGCAGTCGGTGGGCGGGTTCGTGGCGTGTTGCTAAAGTGTGAACAGGATCGTGAGGCCGAACCTCGTTTCGGCCCGCCTGGCGCTGCTCGTGGAGGAGGCTTCATGGGAGGTCCGGGTGGTGCTCCGCCTTTTGCCGGGGGCCACGGAGGTCACGGAGGCTTTAATCCCGGCATGGCTGGCGGCGGTGGTCGCCAGATCTATGTCTCCAACGTTTGTTCCAACCTACTCCGCCCCTTGCTTACCTGGAAGTGTCGTGCATTAACCCCCAGGCTAGCTTCCGTACACCGTCGGTTGGCAAGACCTGAAGGATCTCTTCAGGCAGGCTGGTGCGTCACACTCCTTGCTCCGGCCCATTGGAAACTTATCTAACAGGTACATCGGAACAGCTCGAACAGGCGGCGTCATCCGTGCTGATGTCCACGCCGGACCCGACGGCCGACCCAAGGGCTCTGGAACCGTCCTCTTCGAAACTCCCGACGACGCTCGCAGTGCCATTCAGCAGTTCAATGGATACGACTGGCAAGGACGACTGCTGGAAGTCCGTGAAGATCGATTCGCCAACAATCCAATGGGCGGCGGCTTCGGTGGGCGCGGCGGATTTGGAGCCCGAGGTGGTTTTGGCGGCGGCTTTGGCGGCCGTGGAGGCTTCGGCGGTGGCCGCGGCGGCTTCGGTGGAGGATACGGTGGCGGCCGCGGAGGATATGGCGGCGCTCCTGGTGGCGCTCCTGGCGGTGGCGGCTACGATGCTGGCCCTGCTGTGTCTGCCGCCGCTCCTAACCCGTTCACCGATTTCGCCACGTCTGGTACAGAAAAGAACGAGACGATCTACGTCCGCAACGTATGTGCCTCGTCAACAACCGCGAATGCTGACCTGAGTGGTGTGCTAATTGAACTGGTAACAGCTTCCGTGGTCCACTAGCAATGAAGATCTCGTTGAGTTGTTCTCAACCATTGGGAAGGTCGAACAGGCTGAGATCCAGTATGAACCCAGTGGTCGATCGCGTGGTAGCGGAGTCGTCCGCTTCGATAATGCCGACACGGCCGAGACGGCGATCACCAAGTTCCAGGGCTATCAGTACGGAGGTCGCCCCTTGGGTCTCAGCTTTGTCAAGTACATCCAGCCAGGTGGCGATAGCATGGACACAGACCCTCACGGCGGATTGACCCAGGATCAGCTCATGTGAGAAGCACGAGCTGTTAAGGATCAGGTCAGCCGAGGAAAGTTGCTTGAGAACCTCTCTGACGACCCAAGATTTGACCCTGGATTCGATCCTCGGTTATACTCAGTTTTCTATTACGATTATGGGCCTCTGAACCCATCTGCGCTCAGTTTCTAATATCGGATCGTGGGTTTAACCCATTCTCACTGCTTTATTTCCTTGATTCACCATTTCCTAATTTGTCTTCTCAACCCGGCCTTTATGCGAGAAGTGTCTTCATCCCAGGACAGACACTGAGGACTTTGTCAAGGGCTGCCCATGCATCTCATCAGACCCTGCATCAATATTGAGTCATTTCAATTGACACTATGTGTAGGCGGCACGGACCACAAAAAGGAATGTGTTTGCCTTTGAATGAGCCTCTGGCTTGGAGGTCTCTGGTTGGGAAAAGCTTTTGTTGGGCCACTTGCTCGCGAACAAAAAAAAAATCCAGGGTCGGATGGACGAATTCAACTAGACTGTACACTCGCGAATAGCATCTGATTTCTCCGGGTGGTTGATTGCGCTCGTGGTACGGGTATTGGTCCTATTGCGCTATTCTTGGGACGGGTGAGTGAGGTGCATAGAGAAAAATGCGCGTAGGAACGGGCCATACAGGAGTGACTGGCGTGATGGTGATGGCTTGCTTTCTACGGTCTAACCCCCTGTTTCCGGCACCGTTCTCGCCCCGACCTGGTTGGACAGGACTTCTCTGCGAACCTAAGATGGCTCTTGAACTCCGGTGTGCTGTATGATGTATGCTGTATGTTGGTGTGGTGGATGTGTGTGGGGGTCTGGTTAACAGGCTCGGAGGTCTGGATCGCATCTTGACGGACAGCTACCACTAGGCAACCGGGCGGACCACACCATGTCCATGCAACTTCCGGTTGGCTCTCATGGCTTGTTCTACGGAAGCGGGAATTCTGACAAGTCAGACGGTATGTAGCAGGGACGGCTTTGCCGCTCTGCATCATATCATGTCGTGTCATGATTATCGCTACCTGACGCAGACCAGGCAGGCTCACAACCAACGCTGGAGTCACATCTCTGATAATATCTCAATCAAATCAGATCTACTCCCATCCATGCTTCGTTGCACCCCTTCATGGCTATTCTTCAGTTCCCATTGGCGAATGGTAGGTTAAGGTTCTGTGGAAGGACCGTTACGGCTAGGAAACACATGTTTGCAATGCCTGAGCTGACTCTATCTACCCGCGTTGTTTCATAGACGGCCGCTTGTACCAACTACCTTGCCCATACAACAACCACACTTGGCGTTGCATGCGTGGGGCAAAGGGCTTTGGAAAGTACGGAATAGTCAGTCCTCGCACATGTGCGCAGGGCGGTCTCGTCAACGTTGACTGGCTGCTGCAGGTTGTGACTCCGGACAGGCCTGGGGACGCTTAGCATACGTGATGGGTGCCGAGCTGCATGATACGTGCCAGGGTAGGTTTGCACATGTACTTGGAAGGTGATGGATAGACCAAGAACTGCAGATCATCGCTTCCGCTGGCTCTCGCCAGCCACTCAGTCCCGCATACTTGCGTAGAGCATCGCGACAGCTACGGCAGCTAAACAGGCTCCTATTCTTGACCGTATCGGAAACACTGTTCCAAGCAGTACAACCCAGATAGACACTGCCCACTTGCCAAGTTTCGTCCGTCACAGTCTTCGTTACAATGACTGCTTGCTGCTGGCCTCCTGTGACACAGCTTGGAGAAGAGAAACTGTATGTAGCCACCCCTCGAGACACCAAGCGTTCATGCTCCTACCATACTCATTTGCTTGAAAGTGACTAGACACATGTATATATCACGTTCTCAACCAGCACCTCGCTGTCTTCCCTTATAAGCGGCTCGAAGAAAAGGCCGAACCTCAGCATGCTAAGAACTTGCGCTCTGTACCACGATGTCTGCTGATTGTACCTAATAACAAGAAGAGCTGAGTAGACAACTATGGCAACATCTAACAACCAAACCTAGACGTGCAGACAAAGCTCGTTTTTTCTCATCCATGTCTCCTAAGTCACGACCCTACTAGACCTGACAAGAGCCTTTCGTTTTCAGACACCACGAAATCCACACGATCTATCCTCTCTACGCTGCAGTCGCTTCTCGAGAAAGAACAGCACCACAGAGACAATAACAGCTAATTACACGAGCATTCTCTATACCGCCAACTGGTGCCTACCAGAATCAACTGAGGGGAAAATATCCCATACCAGCCCAGAACATCTAGTATTTCGGTAGGGAGGGTAAAAGGAAGCACAGAGGTGACCAATGTGTGAACTCCACTTCTACAAGTGCGTCTGCGGCGCGCGCTGGACGGAGGCCAAGAAGCTATCCTCGTGCGACGACCCCGGGGACGCGGCGACGAGATGCCCGGACAGTCTGTGCATGCACGTCGGCAACCCACGGCGGCCGCAAAAGAAGGAGTGCGAGCCCTGTCGGCAGCTGAGGGAGGCGCTGGAGAATATGGAGGAGGATGAGGAGGATAGTTTTTGACGTGGGGGTTATGTTTTCGAGGGACGGGGGAAGAGAGATAGAGGTCAGAGCCCGTGATGGTGCTCGACGGGGTCTAATCGAGTGAGAAGCTTAGATATGTTTTTGTATGTGAGTTTCGGAGGTAGACCGGCAGGTAGAAGAGCTGGTCAACGAGAGGAATACTGCTTTCCAAGATACCAACTATACTTTGTCTAGCATATTGGGAAAGCGGTAATGTCGATCTCATTCAAGATCCCCCCAACCAGACAATATCCTGCTCCGTATTCAAGGGGACATTGCTACCAATCTCCCTGATTACAGCCTGACTGGTTCGCCCCGAACAGGCATACCTCCTCTTCAAGAACTTTACCCAAGTGCCCGGAGACCTTGGGACAGATCAACTAGGCATCGATGTATCGTGTCAAGGACGAACAGTATGTAATGTCGCTGCTAACCACAATCCCATCAGCGACCCTGTCGAAAGGCTCCGGCAAGACGACTACAGCGTCTGTGTTGGGTATCTTATCGGCCGAATACTCCTCTGAGAATACCAGGGCCACCTTAACTCATACATCGACTCGGTCACTCGATAGCCCGCATAGTAGTCTGTCCAGCGCCACCGCCGCCAACCTTCTTCTTCTTATTCTTCTTCCTCTTCGTCCTATCTCTCGGCTTCAGCGTCGTCATGCCCGCGCGGCATATCTCTGCGTAGCGTGTATAGAACGTATCTAGGTCCGCCGGTTGGACAAGAGTGCTGATCTTGACTTTCGTGGCACGGTCTTCTTTGCTCTGGCCGTCGGTTGCGCGGATGAGTATCGGAGCTGGTCCAAGCGGTTCGGAGGCAGTAGCGGCCGATGTCGATGGAGAGGATGCACTGTCCCCTGTGACTGTGCAGAGGTCAGAACGATGGCTTGGAATCGCAGGTACTAGGGCACGGACATCTCTTCTGAGCAAGGAATACTTCGCCGTGGTCTTTGCCCTCGTGGGAGTGGAAGAGCTCGGTGAGCTTTGCGAAGAACTGATGACAGTGTATGGATTAGATAAAAGTCTTACTGTTGTAAAGGGATGGGACTGCGTTTGCCAACCTTGTCTTGACTGAGTACTGCCATGGCTGCTGCTGGCTACCTTACTTTGGACAACCTAACCTGGACAATAGCAGGCACTGGCGACGACACAAACGCTATCTACCTCCGTAGGGGACAAGCCAGGCTACGCCCCGCAGTTCAACTGACGTTGTTCTTAGCACTGTGGGGGCAGTTATTCAGCACGGGCGCCCTTCTTGTTGGTATTCTTTTTCATAGCAGGGGTTTGTGTGAACCCCTACGGCCGGCCCCACCCCCGCAGGAAAAAGTTCCTGAGTTGCTTCTCTCGGCCTAGGAATTTTGAGAACTGCCTCTAACTAGGTCTTCGTTGCGCCATTCGGATTTCGTAAGGAAGTAAGTGACGACGTGCAGTGAGTCACTTCTCACGATGGCTCCTCGGGGAAGAGACGAGAAGAAAGGGCCCTCCTTACCTGGCCACCTTCTCAAACAACTGGGTATTGATGGTGAGTATCAGCCTTGGGCTTTGCAAGGGTGGATAACTGAATTGACTCTAACGACTTGTTCCACTTAGGGCCTGCCTCATCCAGCTCTGGCAGGGGTGGAAGAGGAGGTAGGAGTAGGGGAATGACTAGAAAAGAACGTCGAAAGGCAGAGAGGTCGCAAAAGAAATTACACCAACACGCCGGCGCCTCCAGACATACCCAACCCCAAAGCAGGCCGCGGCCAGACACGGCTCCAACAGCCGGCGGAAAGGGCAGCAGGGTGTCACATCGGGTGAATTCCGGTCAAAAGCCAATGAGGATACTCAAGGCCGACAACCTGGAAGACGATGACGAAGTCGGTTCATCAGCCTTCGAAGACGATGACGATTCAGACGGCGACCAGTTGGTGGGAGAAGAAGACTCTGATGAGGAGGAAGAGGAGGAAGAACGGCCTAAGGGACAACCGATTATTCCAAAATCCATCCGCGACAAGCTTGCTCAGGACGACGCAGAGATTGCGGAGCTTGAGCGGAAACTCGGACTCAAGGGCCGGAAGTCGCTACCGAAATCGTTCCATGAAGAAGGGCTTGGGGAGATCCTGGAAGTCCTGGGGGATGGCGCCGTTGATGAGGAGACACAGTTGAAGAGAAAGCGGAAGGCTGAAGCAGACGAATGGCTTGCTCAGAAGAGAAGGAAGGCGAGTTCCGCTGCTGCTCAAGTTCCCGGTGCGAAGCCTGCCCGCGAAGGCGCCGTTAGTGGCCAGAAACCATTGAGGATTATAAAGGCAGAAGATCTGGAAGACGACGATGACGTAGGCTCTTCAGCTTTCGAGGATGATGACGACTCGTTGTTGGACAATCTTGCGAGCGCTAGTGGTGATGATCACGGCGAAGATGAGGAGATGGAGGATTCTGATGACGACGAGTTGGAAGAACACTCTGACGACGGAGACGAGGAGGACGACGACCAGTTTTCCGGGTTCGACTCAGATGAGGCAGAGTCGGCAACACCGGCACCACGTGTCCGCGAAAACCCATATGTCGCCCCAACAACAGGACCACAGGTTGCGAAATATGTACCACCCTCGCGAAGGCAAGTCACGGGCTCCGATGCCGAGTTGACGCAGCGAATCAGGAGACAACTTCAGGGTCTCGTTAACCGTATCACGGACGCAAATATGGTGGGAATCGTCGGCGATGTTGAAAAAGTATACCGCGAGCAACCTCGACAGCATGTCACAACTATCCTGGTGGATCTCATCCTAGTACAGGTCTGCGATCCAGCAAGCTTGCCAGATACGCTGTTAATCCTTTCTGCCGGATTTGCCACCGCTCTGTACAAGGTTATGGGGATGGACTTTGGCGCCCAACTTACACAGGAAACGGTAGAGCGCTTCGATCAATACTACGAACGGTGCCTTGCTTCTCCCACCGAGGGTGGTAAGCAGACATCGAATTTGATAACACTTATGGCCGAAATGTACAATTTCCAGCTAATAGGCTGCAATTTGGTCTTCGATTACATCCGCTTTTTGCTCAACGACCTGACTGAGCTCAACGCTGAGCTGCTCCTCCGAATAATTCGTTTATCGGGTCCATCACTACGCCAGGACGACCCGCTGGCGCTCAAGGACATTGTCACCATGATACGACCAGCGGTGGCCAAAATCGGCGAGGCAAACCTCTCGGTCCGAACCAAGTTCATGATCGAGACGATTAACGACCTGAAGAACAACAAGATGAGGACTGGAGTGAGCGCGTCAGCAGTCCTATCGGAACACGGCACCCGCATGAAGAAGTTACTCGGCTCTCTCAATTCGAGAAAATTGAAGGCTACAGAACCATTACGGGTTGGGCTGAAGGATATCAGGGAGTCGGACAAGAGGGGCAAGTGGTGGCTTGTCGGAGCTAGCTGGGCAGGGAGGACGGGCGATGAGGAGCAACAAGCAGACAAGAGAAATGACAAGAAAGCAAAGGAAGACGACGGCGACGAGGACATGGACTTGGATGGAGAGGACGTCGGCGTGCCTGACCTAGCCGAGCTCGCACGCGAGCAGCAGATGAACACAGACGTGCGGCGATCCATCTTCGTGGCCGTGTTGTCGGCTACGGACTACGAAGACGCCTACGTGAGGCTTCTCAAGCTCCGGCTGAACAAAGATAGGCAGAGGGAGATACCGAACGTGCTCATCCAGTGCGCTGGCGCGGAGGCGGGATACAATCCTTACTACACGCTCATCGCCAAACGTATGTGCTCCGACCGCAAGATACGATGGTCGTTCCAGGACGCGCTATGGAAGCTGTTCCGTAGACTGGGCGAGTCGATATTTGGTGACGACGCGGAGGAGGAAGAGGACGAGGACAACAAGGTCGATATGCGAAGGTTGGTGAATGTGGCCAAAATGTATGGCGCACTTATCTCCGACGGGGCGCTGGGGTTGTTGGTGCTGAAGTGTTTAAACCTGCCGTATTTGCAGGCCAAGACCAAGGCTTTTGTCGAAGTTCTGGTTATCACTGCATTCATGGAGAGTTATCAGCAGGGAGAATATGGCGCCGAAGGGAATAGGGCGGTGATTGAGAGGATTATGGGCAGTGTGGCTGACGCGCCTGAGCTGTCCAGGGGTATGCTGTGGTTTATCAGGAAGGTCATCCGAAAGTCGGACCTAGCTGGCGGGAAAGAGGATAGGAAGCGGCTGAAGAAGGCGTGCAGTGTTGCTGTGGAGGCTCTAGAGCTTGCTAGAGTCCAGGGTGTGGTTGAGGCTCCCGTCAGGGCACCTATAGAAGAGAAAGAGGAGGATGATGATGATGACGAGGATGATGTATAGACTACAGACAAGTCCCACGGATCTAGACTAATACTTTGAACGTACAAGATACCCAATGTCAGCTTGAATCAGCTTCAAGGATGTTATTCACATCATCAGATTATATAATCTGAGATATCGAAGAGTCATTTATGGCGGAAGCAGTTTTTCGGCTACCCGGCCTTCGAGGTCATTCTCTCCGGGCGAATTGCTCTGTCATGAGGTGTTTGCTGTGGCGGTTAGATTCGCCTTAGGCCGGGAATACACGGACTGCTGTCCGGCTTAAGGCTTAGTGCGCGCCTTATATATTAGGCCGAGTCCCCATACAGCAGTTAAGATCGCTGCACTGACTTCATCCCAGCGAACCGACCCGAACGGTAGAAGCTCGGAACTTTTCTCGAGACAGAACTTAAACTTCTAGATTGAGCTTCCCTCACAACAGCTCTGCACCTATACATCGCAATCTATCACGACTGACGCCTACTCGCGATTCCTTTCCGCCTCTGGTGTCCTTCTCTTTCACACGCCAAAATGCTGTCCTCAAGGTTAATAGGCCGCTCTGCGGTCAGGTCATGCTTCCAAAAGTCTACGTGAGCTTCTCCCTCCCCTTGTTGTCCGGCCCGGCGGGAAATAGCTCGTTCGCTGACTTTGGACCAGTATGCCGACGCTTGTCGGCGCTCTACCATCAAGGCGGACATACGCGACCGAAGCTGGTAAGTCAAAGTGGAATGCGTTGACTGCAGGAGAGGATTGAGTACCCTAACAAGTCTGCAGAGCAAAAAGACCTCGTCATCGTGGGCGGAGGTGTTGCCGGCTACGTTGCCGCCATCAAGGGAGCCCAGGAGGGCATGAAGGTAAATTCCTCGCGACTCCAAGTAATCATGATAGCAATTGACTCACCTACGCGTACAGGTCACATGTATCGAGAAGCGCGGTACCCTCGGCGGCACCTGTCTCAACGTCGGCTGCATCCCGTCCAAATCCCTGCTCAACAACTCCCATCTCTATCACCAGATCCTGCACGACACAAAACAACGAGGCATCGAGGTCGGCGACGTTAAGCTCAACCTCGCCCAGCTGATGAAGGCAAAAGACACCTCCGTCGCCGGCCTGACCAAGGGCGTCGAGTTTCTCTTTAAGAAGAACGGCGTCGAGTACATTAAAGGCACTGGTGCCTTCCAGGATGAACACACCATCAAGGTCCAGCTTAACGACGGCGGCGAGACCACCGTCGCTGGCAAGAACATCATTATTGCGACGGGTAGCGAGGCGACACCCTTCCCTGGGCTCGAGATCGACGAGAAGCGTGTTGTTTCGAGCACAGGTGCCATTGCCCTTGAAAAGGTCCCTGAATCGCTTACTGTCATCGGTGGCGGTATCATTGGTCTCGAGATGGCGTCTGTTTGGTCTCGATTGGGTTCCAAGGTCACCGTTGTTGAGTACCTGGACGCCATTGGCGGGCCCGGTATGGATACCGAGATTGCCAAGGCTATACAGAAAATCCTGAAAAAGCAGGGCTTGGTCTTCAAGACGCAGACAAAGGTTCTCAGCGGCGATACGTCTGGCGACAAGGTCAAGCTTAACATTGACAGCGCCAAGGGCGGCAAGGAGGAGACCGTGAGTTGCCTCGTTCAGAAACACTTTTTCGCCGGAGCTATACTGACCACATCGCGTTCCACAGATCGAATCTGACGTCGTACTCGTCGCCATCGGCCGCCGCCCCTTCACCGGCGGTCTCGGCCTCGAGAAAGTCGGCGTTGAGCTCGACGAGCGCGGCCGCGTCATCATCGACCAAGAATACCGCACCAAGATCCCGCACATCCGCTGCATCGGTGACGTCACCTTCGGCCCCATGCTAGCCCACAAGGCCGAGGAGGAGGCCGTGGCCGTGGTCGAGTATATCAAGAAGGGCTACGGCCATGTCAACTACGGCTGCATCCCGAGCGTCATGTACACCTTCCCCGAGGTCGCTTGGGTGGGACAGTCGGAGCAGGACCTCAAGAAGGCGGGCGTCAAGTACCGCGTCGGCACCTTCCCCTTCAGCGCCAACTCCCGCGCCAAGACCAACCTCGACACGGACGGCATGGTCAAGATGATGGCCGACCCGGAGACGGACCGGCTGCTGGGTGTCCACATCATCGGCCCTAACGCCGGCGAGATGATCGCCGAGGGCACCCTCGCTCTCGAGTACGGCGCCTCCAGCGAGGACATTGCACGCACGTGCCACGCCCATCCGACGCTGGCGGAGGCGTTCAAGGAGGCGGCCATGGCGACCTACTCGAAGCCCATCCACATGTGAGTGGTGGAATGTGGTTTTGAAGTCGGTCATTGGGTTTGATAGCGATGGACAGAGCTGGCGGAAGCGAAAATGTTCGCCCCTATGTATTTGTAAAGCACGCTTTGCTCCCATTACGCTGGATGGAGCAAAAAGGTCAGAGTAAATAGACGTTTTCTGGGTGGTTTAATGAACATTTTTGATACAAGATAGGGGCTATGCATGTTATGTTACCTCTCGAGAGTCGTAGAACGTGTTATACCTGTGATTGTGCTCTATCAAGGTCCATATGAGGTATGTGACGCATTTCTCCTCTGATCTAGATTTCAGCTCTATCTAATCCGATACCCAGTGCCACCTCCCATCCCGCCCGGGCCCAGGCCCATATCGGTAATACGGAGGCTGCGGCGAGTCGGGTCGAAACCGGCCCCCTACATACTCTCCTCTTATTCTCTCTCCGCGGCCCCAGTCTCGGTTTCCATCGCGATCCCGAAATCCGGTTCTCGACAAGTTGGTACCCTCTCGCCCTCCGGTGCACCGACAGCAGTTGATTTCAACTACTATTGGCGGCTGCTGTTGTCTTTCGTTGCCGCGGCCGCACGAATGGTGGTTGTCGTCCCTACAGCTGCATGCATGCTGGCAAGTGCAACCACGGCGGGCACAGCCTTGCGGTGGGCATACTATAGTTCCATGTCCCAGACTTTCGTTCAAACCATGTAGATGAAAAAGCTCGCAGATGTACGGCACGGGGGCTAAGTGGGTGAAGGAAAGGGGATGGTTAGAGCTGGGTCAGAAAGAGCCGAGCGGCTTCAATCAATCCTTCAGAGTATCGAGGGGGGTGTCCTCACCGCCGCAGCCGACATGTCCGCAGTGGCCGCAGGTGCCTTGGCAGCGGACGCTGTGGCCCGGGCACGGAGCCGGTTGCGGCTCGGGACGTGGACGCGGGTTCGGGCGGGGGAAGGTGGGGTTCGGCCAGCCGTACGGCCAGGAGGAGCGGTTGTCGTTGACATCGACCGTGGCGAAGATGTTGCTGTGCGGCGGCAGGAACATAAATGGAACATGTGGCGGCGGCCTCGCGATGTCGTCGGGGTGGTAGTGGTACCAGTAAGGGTAGCCGTCCGTGCGGTCTCGTGCGTTAGCCGCGACGGGGATGTCTCCGATGCTGCGGGTGAGGGTGTTTAGTCCGTGTCGTACACTGAGAGCGTCGTGCTGTGCGGAGGCAGGGGAGGCACTGTACGGTCGCCTTAGGTATTCTCCGAGGAAGTGGTCATCTGCGGAGCATGGTTAGACGCGAGGCCACCAGCAGAAAGTCATACCGGGTCGCTAGAAGCTTGGGTCTCACATGGCAAGTCAGCCATTTTCAAGGAAGGAGAAGTGTTATGAGTTGCGTTGGTACTATCTCGGAATGTTCTGCTTTGGTAGGTATGGGATGTCTGCACGGACTTGGATGAAGGGACGAATGGACGCTCGGGAGTGTCAATAAGAGAAGCACGACACAAATATATACAGGTAAAGTTCAGGAGGAGTGAAATCTAGTCGTAAAGCCCTACCTACTGGTAACGTAAGGACAGTTGTGAAACCGTGAGGTTACGTGATGATGCCTGGCACCCGAACGGAACATCGTAGTTTCGAGCACCAATGCTGTCCCTCCCAATGTTTGCTTGATTTCCCACGCTTTGAAATTAAGACACACCGTTGAACTAAGGCAGTGCTACTCTCTGCTCACGGGTCTACCTCGCAGCCGAGGTGGGACACAGCTACACGCCTTTGCATGATAGTGAGTATCCACGAATCCCAGGAGATTGTTTGCTACGCCTGCTAGGACAGACACTCAGTGATACGACGCACTGACAAGCGTTGAGGTGGCAGTGGTAGCCAACGTGATACCCAAGGTATCAAGGTCCGCAAGTGGTCTTATAAGTGCATGTCTGTGTTGGTATCATTAAGCAAGCCTAGATTTCTATTGGTATCTTCGTCGCCAGTACCTGTACCACCATGAATTGAATAAGGCAATGACATGTACTGTGCGCATCTTAATATGTAAACGTGGACCACCACCTGGCAGCCTAACTGCTCATGCCTGTAACCAGGATCGAAGTTGTAAAACCCATCGAAAGCGCCGTGTTGTAGACCGATTATCAATTAGTGATATTTGTGTACCGTCGAACCCATGCTAAGTGCGGCGACCTACCGCACCATTCTTAAATAACGTGATGCTACCGCCGTGTGGGCTAAGCCGACCAAGTGTTGTAGTCGGGCTGCCAAACGAGAAGACATTACTTGACAATGATCACTGCGAACCCGTCGACCCAAGCACCGCATGATCCTGTCACGCCGCAGATGGTGTAGCCTCTAGGGGGTATGAGGGTATGTCTTTACGTCACAGTTAGCGCAACTGGAATGTCTCGAGGAGCATAGAAACGAAGAACATACGCAGAACCGCCATGGGCATTGCCGTACATGGGCGACCTCCTCCCCAAACTTGTCAGAATCTGAATGCCGTCGATCCAAAAACCAGCTCTGACAAAAAATCCAGTGATCGTCTCGCCTCTTCGGATATCTTTGTGCCAGGCGCACGTTAGCCACGCACGTTAGGGGGTGCAGAAGCAGTACTTACCCAAATCAAAAGCATCGCCTCCTGGCTTCCCTCCCCTCTGTCCAAACAACTGCCTGGAATCGTCATCATAAACGAACTCCATCCCGTCAAGTGCGAACCCATGATAGAAAACAACACGCGAGAGCACCCTGTCGCTACGCAGAGAGCTGGTAAATACAAACTCGTGGGGCCGACTGCCTTCCATTTGCGAAAGACCCAACTTCTTGCCACGGAAGGCCATCTTGCCCATCCCAGGCACTGCACTAGGCAGCCTGAAAGCCGACTTTTTCGAGCACAGCTGGCTGAAATCGTCTATTTCAAGGCTGCCCCCTCCGTGAGACTTGATAGAGACCCTCAGCTTGCCCTTACGCTTAGCTTCTGGTAACCGGTTGCGTAGGTCCTGCTCCGATACAGAGACGTGCCGCTGGACTGATCCGTTGTCGGACGGATACTCAATCCACGCGTGACACACGTCGTCTCCCTCGCCGTAAATCTCGAGAAATGAGAGCCCTGTCGCTGCCATGACCAGGACAGTTCCAGTATCCACCGGCCACGCTTGTACGCTGTCGTCCGGGTTTAGCACCGGATCATTGGGCAACCTGAAGCATGGATGGCTTCGGAAGCGGAGGCAATCCAGACGGTGCCATGTGCATTCATCGTCCTGCGATATCCGTCCACCTTTAGATCTCGTCCTGGTTGAGTATGCCTCACGTGTTAAGAAGGTCCGGTTTAGGGTTACGTAGTCTCTCAGCATCACTCCGCTCTCCCGGTGGGGACATCCCAGAAGATGGCCAGTTTCGTGCAAGTGAGCGCCAATGCCAATATTGGCGGCTTCCCAGGAGCTGCCGGCATCGTTACAATCGTTGCCAACGTGCTTAGTGTCGGTAGGGGTGCAGTCAGTAAAGGCGGGCACCACTTCCTCAAAACTAGTTGGGTAGCTCTGTAAGCAATGCGACCCGAAGACAGCCAGGTGGAGATCGCCAACGTTTCCTCCCAGAGCTGCATGACCGGTGATGGTCGTGGAAGCGGTGTCCCAGTGAGCATCAAGCAGCAAAACGGAGACGTATTGCTTCTGTCCCGGGAGCGGCTTGAAGTAGTTCTTGACAGCATCTGCCGCAATCCCGTAGAGGGCGCCCTTGTCTGTGGCCTTGGCATACTGTTGGGCTCGGTTCAGGTCTCGCAGCTCCGCCACTGTCTTGTCAGTCCTGATGACATGGATACGGGCTTCTGGGCGCATGGTTCCCAATTCGCGGTCTCGTAGGTTCGTGGTGCCCGTCGTCCACTCCTCCTCGAAGCGGAAGGATCGCCGGCCAAACTTGTTGCGCCACATCTGCTCTGCCGTAAAAGCTTGCCAAAGATAAGGCGCCATGCGGAACTTGCGTATGGCAGTGTCCAAGCCATTCCCTTCACGCTCAATGCGAGCCGGCACAGCGTCAAAGGTGGCCGGCGAGTCCTTCCCAAGCAAGATGGCAAGCTGTAATGGTGGTGTGTTTGTCGCAGGGAGCATGTGTATCGTGAGGTAGGAGGCGTGAATGGGGTTGGAAGATCCACTGTTGGCTAGCTTGGGGCTCGCGAAGTCGAATCGAAGCCTGTTTGGCCCGGGGAGCATGTAGACAAGGGCTTTGAAGTGGGAATCGGTTACTGGCCATGAGACCGGCGGGAAGGCGTCGTCTTGGCGGCTGACCGTGAGCGTTCCGCTGATAGAATGCTGGGCCGCATCACCAATGGTGCCATAGACGAGAAGGACCTTCTGGTACACCTGTGTTCCGTTAGTTTATTACCATGGAGCGCATTCTCGTGATATCGCAACCAGTCCATTCCAACAGGGGACGCTGAGCTACGTAGCAGCTCCTAGTTTGTCCTAAAGAGAGCCTAACTTACCCAAGCATTGTCCGACACATTCGTAATGCGTGGTGAGAAAGGAGAGACCGGTAGCGACGGTCCACGCCCGCTCAGCACCGGCGAGCCGAGGCCAGTCATGCCGGAAACACTGTGACGATTGCTAGATCCACTGCCGGAGGACGGAAGTTGAGGCCTAGACTGGAGCGGGACAGGAGGAGGAGGAGGTAAAGGTCCATCGAGCTGATCCTTGACCTGTAGATTGAGGTTCAAGTCGGACTGGTTGGGCATGGACGGAGGTGTCAGAGAGCCGCTCGTCGGAGTGGTGCCATGGCTGCCATCGCTCGATGCATCGGTCGAGTGGTCTGTGCGGAAGCTGGCTCTGGATCGTCTTCGCAATTCTTTGAAGTTGAGGAACGAAGGCGCCATAGCGCAGTTCCGGACAGCCCGTCACTGTCGTGTCGGTGTTGGCGGTTTGTGTTGAATTTGCGGTCTGCGAACACCAATACCCCACACGTGTCTAGACCTGGGATGAAGAAGTAGAAGGAATGTTCAGCGATTAAGCCGTCTGACCCAGGCGAACAACTCGGACAATGGTGAGTGTGCACGCTAAGGAAAGTAGAGAGGATATGTAACTAGCTGGTCGGGACGGTCGTGGAGAGGAATGCGCTTCTGCGCTTAGTGGCAGCGGATATCGGTCGTAAGCTAGTAGACTCTGGACCTACACAGTAGGTCTCGTAGCAGGAAGTGGCGTGGGACGACGTTGTACACAGGAATACACAGGACGAGAAGGTGGTGTGGGGGATAAGGACCGAATCTGTCGTCTCTGCTCCTTTTGTTCGCTGCAAGGTCCTTCGTACAGATATCTTAGCTTCGGCCCATCAATTGGGCGATTCTGCAAGGCGCTGCAGGGAATTGGAGCCTTGCAGTGATTGATTGAACGATGACGTATCTGCAGTTTCGAATTGCCGTTTAATTAATGGGCTGGCGTTAAGATAGTGGAGTGCGGTCGGGAAAGCTCTTTGTAGGTTACCTTGCCAGTCTTGCGCAATGTACCTTATCTCTTGTTTTTGGCGCTTCAAGTTTGTATTGCAACGACAGGGGGACCAGCGATCAAGAATAAAACCGGGCCTCTCAGAAAGTCCAAGGGAGCAAATGGCAGCTTCCAAGCTCGATGCGGTAGTCGGAGACTCTTCCAAGCCCAAATTCGGTTAAAAGCTGGCAATCTTGGAACAGAAGGAGCCCAGCAGGTTTCGAGGTTTCTTTCGTTCAGAAGCTTTGAAACTCGAGGTCGGTAGACCAGGCGGAAAGTGTGCCTGTCTATCCTACGTGTAGGATCACGGCAGGTCGGGATTCTAACTGAGTGACTAATGCAGGTGCTCTCAATGTATAGTATGATGGATCTTGGAGGCCTGGCCTGAAAGTTTTTCCCTTGAATGCCACAAGTATACACGGCCTGTCCTCGGAGTGGAAATTCCCCAACCAAGGCGGTTGTCCGGCAGTGAATACGAACTCCGTCAGGACAAAAACGCCTGTGGGTGTACGAATGAATGCTCCGATCAATCGATGGCATTTGATTGTGGGTCGCTAAGTAAGGCATAAGTCTAAGTGGTTGGTGGGTGATTTAGCGACAGAAAGGTATGTAAGATCATCTGAGATACATCTTGCTTCAGAGAAATCCACTAAATCTCAAGAGCTTCTGTACTGTGAGGAGCAGGCTCTGCGGCTCCCGGGGGATGACCCGAGTGTTCTAGAGTTATGATGTAAAAAGCCTAGCTTCCAAAGGTAGTCCTTGTATTTGCCTCGTCGGATCGGCTTTTGGACTGAGGTCTCTTTCATTATCAGTGAAATAGAAACAGTCCACGACACCACGACAGGGCAGCACACTGCACAGTACAGGAGATCTCTTGTGACTTGAGCACAGACTATGCCAGTGTGCGTCTGTCGTACCAGCACAGCAGCCGACACTGCAGACCGTCTATGTCTGTACTAGATGAGGAAGAGCGAGAAGAGCCTCTTATAATTATACAGACCAGGATGTCAATTGCATGCCCGGTTTGGTGACATATCAATGTCGCACAGCGCCGTCGGCGGCTCCCGTGATTCAAGCCCCAGTTTGTCAAGATGAGGCAGGTATATATTGTGTTTGCTCCATGAAGTCTTTCCCATTGACAATAACGTAAACTGTTTCCGGGAAGGTTCGAGAGAAACGGTGTATGCCGACTGGTGTTGACTTCAGCCGAATGCCCTTGCCCTTGCCTGCTTACTTATTTGCGTGGCCATGGGCGTTGCCGTTGCCGTTGCCATAGGACTTCCAGTCCGTGCGAGCCACCCAGGTTGACATGTCGCCTTAGGGTAAACACTGTCGGGGCATGTGCGTGATGGCGGTTAAGGGGATCGGTCTCTTGTCATAGCTCTATCAAAGCCTAGAAGGTGGACTTCCAAGACAGACGGAGTCAAGTTTTCCTAAAAAGGGAGCTGAAGCCCGGCCAGAAAAGAGGGTAAATGCGGTACAACAAGATCGATTAACAGGAATGCTTACTAGCTGGCGAATGACAATTGAATCCGGCCATGGGCTGCGCGAGGTGGGCCTCATGTGGCAGCTGCCGACCAGGATCTTAATTGAATGGGGTCTGAACATTGGACAGCAAAGCTCGAGCAGACTGCTGCAGCAAGAAGACGAAGTGGTGAATGAAGGGGGGGCAGAAAGCCAAATCGCACAGGAGATAGAAGCAAGCCGGGACGGTAAATGAGCGAATAGCACTGCCCTTGTAACTGTAGAGGCTCGCCCGCTGGCTGCTGTGAGGTACACAGGGCCAATGCGCTGCTATCGCTTGGGATGTGCACTAATCTCGATCATCAGGTACCCGTTTCCACAGGAATGTGAGGAGAATTGCTCCCGTTCTCTGCGAACCTGGCCAACCCTTCCCGATCCTACCTTGTTGTCTGCAAGCATTTCATGCTCCCTTTACCTTTTACCTTCACTTAAGTGCTTGCCTACCTACCTTAGTCTTCAATCAGTATTAGAAAGCACAAATTTGTGATACTGCTGAGAGTATCGTTTCCTTTTGAATTGCGGTTCAGGACTTAGTGGACGGTTGCGCATGAAGTCACTGACTTTCGACTTTATGCCCCTCTTACACCAGTAGGCGCCGACCATTTCCAGACCCAAGCAATTTCTTATTCCCTCCAAGGACCAAGGTCAGCTTCCCTCCACGTCCAAACTCCGCAACCACATCTCACACCCGCCGTACCCAACAAGCAAGAGGAGGGCTGTTACTCCTTCCAGCACCACTGTCCATGCCAAAGAAACGAACAATGTCGTCGCCATGGAAGAAGCAGCCAGAAACTGTGGCCGATAAAGTCCTCAAGAGGGCCGAAATCAGCAAGGTATGTCCCTCCCTGTGCAGTGCAGATACCGGGCTCTCTGTCAGCACACCTCCCAGACTGACAAGCAAAAGATGGCACGGCGCCTTCAGAACAGACTCGCTCTAGCACAATTCAAGACAAAGCATGGCTGGGAAGATCTCACCCTCGACACCATCGAGCCCAAAGTCGAGGAGGAGATGCGGCGGAAAAGAATTCTAGAAGGCGACACCATGTCAGACTCGTCATCGAGCGCATCAGACCTACCTTATCCCTCGAGGACCCTCATGAGTTCGCCTCTCAAGGCTCCCTTCTTCTCAGATGCAATTGGCTCCAGCAACGGCAGCACAGGTCATCGCAAGCGCACATATATGGCCTCCTTTGACCAAACTTTGTCGAGTCCAAGCAAACGATTCAGAGCGTCACCGACAGCACATCGGTCCTTCACGACTGGTCATAGCTCCTGGAAGGATCACCATCAGCTGGCACAGTCCTCACCCATCAAGCCAAGGCGGCAGCAGCACTTTACAACCTCGGCCGGTCCGAATGTCTCTCTGTTTGCCGGCGCCAAAAGCCTCACAGACAGTCTCGCCGCACCAAACTATTCCGCCGTTTCCGATGACGATGACGACGACGACCTCCTTCCCGCCCATTCCTTCCAAGTAAGCAACGCTCGGGGTTCGCCGCCCAGCACGCCACCGATGCACAACCGCAGCCTTGCCCGGCGCAGCAACAACCGAGAATCAGGCAAGAATACCAAGTCCGACAGCAACGGCGGCGGCGGCGTGACAAGCAACCCCAAGACAGGTGAAGAAGGCGCCGACCTCCTCCTCTACCTCGCCGCCTCCCCCTCGCCGGCCAACCCGCCCAGGATGAGCCGGATGGACCCGCCCTCGACACCTCCCCCCAAGACGCCCAAGACTAACAAGCTTGCGCTGCCGTCGTCGATGATGACCACCCCTGGCGGAGGCAACCCGTTCAACCCAAATACCCCCGGCATCGCCTTTGACTTCTCGGACTTTGTGCACATGACCCCCAGCCCAGCGCAGAAGCCGTGGAAGACGCCGCTCGGGCTGAGCGGGCACAAGACGCCCATGAGCGTGGCACGGCGGAGGCTTACGTTTGATGATATTCCTTGAGTTCATGTTTCCCACTGTCGAAAGACTTCTATACGTCATTGTGCGCCTCGCTACGAAGACATCACCACCCTTCTCACCACCCATTCCCGTCCTGTCCTTACGGATGCCATTTCCATTATGTGTACATGATACCTACATAAACATGTCTTCGCCCTCACAGTCATGTCTCATCCCCGGGGGGGGGGGGGGGGGGGGGGGGGGGGGGGGGGGGGGGGGGGGGGGGGGGGGGGGGGGGGGGGGGGGGGGGGGGGGGGGGGGGGGGGGGGNAAACATGGCTTCCCCCTCACACTCATGGCTCAACCCGTCCCCCCCCCCCCTTTTCCTTTGTTGTTCTCTCAAGCGTCTTCGGTCCAGCCATTGGGATATTATACATCCTGGTGTCTATGTGTATGGGGTTTATGTGGGCTAAAAGAAGGGAGTTTTCGTCTTTGCGTTGTCTGCGGGTTGGATCGACAAACACCTAAACGGCGCGAAAGTGGATAAGCCTTGCTAGCAAGTACACCTTGCCATTACATGTTGGCGTAAGGTGGAAGGATGTGGGCAAAGGAATGGTTCACGACAGCCCTGGTTGGATGGAGGCCTCGACTCTGGCAGGCTCGTGTATCTTGGAAATCAGAACTTGAATTCTCTGGTTCCACACCGTCCCACGAGCAGGCAGGCAGCGTCTTTTTAGCGATGTGGGTTAGCGTTTCGCCTGCCGGTATCAGGTCTGGGTTTTTGGCCAGATGCACAGAACTACTAATGGGTGAAATGGGTGAAGCAT
Source organism: Coniochaeta prunicola (assembly GCA_007388105.1). Lineage (NCBI taxonomy): Eukaryota > Fungi > Ascomycota > Sordariomycetes > Coniochaetales > Coniochaetaceae > Coniochaeta > Coniochaeta prunicola. The sequence goes on along the minus strand of SMOB01000131.1, from coordinate 33,369 downwards.
GATGTGGTTCGAGCCATGTTTGATCAGGGAGGGAGGGATTTGACATAGCGCCGACAGTTGTTGCAGATAGCTGCCAGTTGACTTCAGACAAACAGAATTAGCTAACTATCACCAAACGCCTACTCCTCTATGCAAATGTGAACCTGACGATGCGCATTGGACGGCGTGGTGAGACTCAAGGCGTGAACAGAAGCTTGGAATCTCAATTTACGCGTGAACCGTGGTCGAGCCAGTTCACGGACCCCGCGTCAAGGTGACGCGACGCGTAAATTGACCGTGTCAGATTGGCGTCTGGCATTTTGACCAATCAGACACGTGCAAGCCGTCTTGGGTGGGATTCACCTTGATGATGCCAAAAACTGCTGTGGCACGGGAGACAAAGTTGAAGTCAAGTAACATAGCAGTGTTACAGTTGCGCATCGAACTTGACCGGTCGATGTGCTTCTGTAGTAACCAGCTCCGGCCAACTTGAAGCAGTAATGCTTGTTCTACTTCTTACGCCAGGCACATATGCATACAGCATAGTCATCAAAAGAATCAACTTCACGAGGATGAACATCCTCCGTCTTGTCAGAACACTCTCAATTCACTTATCACCAAGCGGATGTAGTTATCCCCGCCGCTCCTAGCTGAGCGCGGGGGTATGTGTGTGCTTGCATTGCGCCAAAACCGTTACAGATATCCATCCCTTCCTTCCCTTTTGGTCTCAACCATCACAGCTTGACTACACTGCCCTTATGTTTCTCGGCAATGTGTGCTCAAACAGGCACCCGCACCAACGACCGGGCCGTCGCCGCCATGGTAGAGAAAGACCAATTGGCTAGACAGCCAACGAAGTTCCCGGCGCCGGACACCATGGACGGTCTCTGACGGGCCGAGGTTTCGGTAGCCTCGTCCAAAGCAAAAAGACATCAGACTCAAAACAAGCAAAGAACACCGAGCCTCCCGGGCAATGCTTTCGTCCATCATACACACTTGAAAATCAGTTCATCATCGTCCGCATGCATCACATAGCCTTCCCCACACTCCCTTGACTGCCGTCGCTCGTCCTCCTCTCCCGCTTTGCAAGACTTTCCCTCTCCAGCCTCGTCCTCCACCCTTGCGTCGGACTCTCCCGCTGCTCCGGGCCCTCCCAGCCCCCTCTCGCGGCCGCCGGGCCTACGTCAGGACCCGGATCGCTCCAATCGCCCATGCTGACGCCGCTCGAGTACTTGCTCGTAAAGCTATCAGCCCTGGTGTGAGCGCCAGCCGGTCGTCTGACGTCGCCCGTGCCGACGCCTCCGCTGATCCGGCTGCTGCCTACCGTAGCACCAGCACTGCTGGACATGCTGCCTCCCGGCCTGCCTAGCAACTCGGGCCGTTCGAGGTCGAACGGATCAGAACGGACTTTGTTGCGCCGCGTGCCGAAGGACTCGACGCTCGCCCCGCTCTCGCGGTAGCCCCCTACAGTGCTGCTGGGTGGGCGTTGGCCTGTCGCGCTCACCGACTGTCCGCGTGAGCGCCGTATGTCCGCCACATATGTGCCCGGCTTGGGCACCGAGGGGATGGCGTTGGCGTCGGAGAAGGGGTTGTTGTTCTGACTGACTATCAGCGGCGCTGGTTTGGCGCTGATGTGCGCGATTGCGTTGGCGTCGCTGAACGGGTCATCTGACCCGTTAAAGTTAAGGTTTAGGCCACCCAAGAAGCGGTCCGAGGAGGAGGCGCTGCCGCCTTGCTGGCGGGAAGGGCTCATACGCCGCCTCTGGGCTTCGCGGTCGAGTTCGCGGTCGTCCATGCCCAGGAGCGTGAGGAAGTCCGGTGCCGTCCCGGGCGGGCCGCCACCAGCCGCCTTTTCATTCATACCGCGCGGCGAGCCGAAGAGGTCGTCGGAGTTAGGGTTCTTCCTGTTCTTCAGCCGCCAGTTAAAGCTGATGTCTGCTGTCAGGCGGGTCCACCAGTCCATGAAGCGGTCTTTGGTAGTAACTTCGGCGCCGTTGCCTGCTGCGGCTTCTGAGCCTGTTCGGGTGTTGTTTGTGACGGCCGGCTCCATGAACTGCGAGTTTCCACGGTTCAAATCGACTGATGGCGCCGTGCTGCCTCTGCTACCTCCGCGAGTTACGATACGGCTGATGCTCCCGTTGATTTTTCGCATGTTGTAGCCGACAGCGGCCTTGAACCGCTCCGCTCGTGGTGTTGGCCCGATGCTCCCTCGGTTAATGACATACGCGCCTTTTTCGTCTGGTCCAAGAGAGTTGTCGATTGTGAGGGGCGTCAGTAGTGTGCTACGTCGCCTTTTCACGGCTCTGCGCCTCCACCACCACCCGAAGAAGGCCACCATACTAATGAGCAATACTCCGCCGATCACTCCACCTGCTACCGCGACAGTTGACTGAATGGCATTTTTGTTGCTGGAGACCGGAATGGCGCTGACTGCCCCATTGGTTGACGAAGAGGAACCTGTTGCTTCTGCTGCTGCGCTGTTCATTGTCCCTGGGGCTGTGCCTATGGTCGTAAATAATGGCGTTGCGCTGTCCGGCAGAGCTGGGGACGATGTCACGTCTGGAAGAGCTGTTTCTTGCTGTGCGGCCGTCGCCGCGGTATCTGCTGTCGTATCTGTCGCTGCCTGCGTCGCAGGGGCTGTGTCTACGGTATCAGTTTGACTGGTCTGTATTATTGCAGACGATAATGCTGTCTGTGCTGGTTGTGACTGTGATAGTGAGGTGTCTATTTGTGTGAAGGTAGGGAATGTTGACGTGGTAGTAGGAGAAGCAGGTTCAGGAGCAGGTGTGGGCTCTATTGCCACGGGTGCAAGTTGAGCTGAAGCCTGAACCTGTTGCGGTGGAGGATCACTCGTGAAAGATGTGGATGTGTCAAGTCTCAGGGAGGTGCTACTCGTCGTACTCGTTGAGGTAGAGCTCTCATCTTGGACTGATGCTGCAGTTACCACCGCCGCGGTAAACTGAGCCACGTTATCCGCCGTCGCCGTCGCGGTCGCCGTCGCTTTTGTCTGTACATTCGCATCCGCTTGCGTGTTCGCCCCGGCTTTCGGCACTGCCGTACACCTCTTCCCGTTGATACTCGTGATAAAGGCGCCGCCCGCTAGAGTCGCCATATTATCCAAATCCTTCTATTGCCCTGCTCTTGATTTGCGCTCCTCTTTGCTCGGCGATTCCAGTCGCTCGACGAAACGAAGGGTGACAGAAGTTCAAAATGAAGGTATAACGGCACTTTGGGAAGAAACGAATAGCAGAAACGGGCCACTTCGGCCACTAGGTCATTGAAAGATCATGAATCTGATGTAAAGGAGATGAAGAAGTGAGAAGTTTCCTTTCGAAGGAAGGAAAACAGAACAACGGCTCGACGGCTAAAGACGAGTCAAGCCCAGAATGATGCGGTTGAATTGGTGATGATCATAGGAGACGGGAAAAGTGGAAGATCTGGAGAGGTTGTAGATGGAAGCAACATTGTCCGGCGAGACAGGGCCTGGTAGGCATGGACGCCGAGTTCTCTAGCCGTCCCAGATGGAGTATGGGCAACATCTCAACTCGGGATCCCACACCTTTGGGTCCTTGGGAGACCTGCAGCAGGCATTGATGCTGTGGCAGCATGATGCTTGATCATTGTTTGAAGGTCATAATGGAGGCCTGGGATTGGCCAGGCGCAAGTGTCAACGGCAATCATGTCGGAGAAGGCGCGTCAAACAGCCTTGAGGCTCAAGCAAGTCCTAGGGTCCAATGTGCGCTTTGACTCCGAGGCCCCTGTCCTGCGACACTCTTGAAGCACGTAAAATCGTGTGGGGACTCATGGCCCCCTACTATGCAGTAGATGCCAGCTGCCTCATATTTGGGTAGGAGTAAAGATTTTGATGTGGCTAGACGGAAATGTCCAGTGGAAAGCAACATGACAGCTTGGACGCAGGGTTTAAAACTGAAGTCTACGTTCTCAAGGCCGGTGAGATGTTGAAGGAAGGTCGAAAGTATATGAACAAGTCGCCCTTTGTAGGGCGGGGTTGTCGTTGCCAACCGCGCGTTTCTCACCCCGCCAAAAGAAAAAGCGTACCTAAGTACCTAAGGTACCCAGTTGGAGAACCAATCTGCGCACGCTGCATCACCATGTGTTAGTGCAGTCCTGAGCATGAGATGGCATGATTGAGCCCAAGTCTGGGGTAGAAGTAGCCAATTCCTTCCAGAACGATGGTGAAGTCTAGCTTTAATCCGATCGTCTTAATTGAAGTACGTTATTGACATCGTGGCAGACGGCAAACCCTAGAAACTCAAAACAATGACCGGCTTCTGTCTATCCGTTCTCTGGGCATGAATTCCTGGCGCTGCTATGTTTGTTTCTCCGTGCCAGATCTACAGCACATCAAACTCGAGAGAACCCGATGTCCAGTCTCGCTCTTCAAGGCTGGCTGGAGGCTATACAGATGCAGCCTTACAGCCTGCTTGGCCAGCTCCACACAGTCGCCTAACCAACTGTTGTTAGACAGTCGATTTGGATTTCACTTGCGGACGGACGAGTGGCGGTAAGCTGATGTTCTGAATAAATGTTCGAGGACATGTGTTCCCGTCAATCTTCTTGATACAGTCATCGGGGTCTACGCACACTCCATGGTCGCATTCACGCTCCTGCTGTGTATCGACGATTTATTGGCAACATGGTGCGCTGCTAGATGGAGCAGGGTAGTATTCTGGTGGTATTTCAAGCAGATAGCTGGTAGTGCTACTATTTCGTACGACGTCCGGGATTTTCAACGCACGGCCTTCCTACACGTACCATCTAACCTCTCCGACAATTGCTGGTGGGACACACCCGGCCGCGACACTTAGCGACGCTGCGGCCCCTCATTAGTGCCCTGTATCGTCGAAGACTGGAGACCCCTAGAGAGAAGATCGATCTGAAGGTAAACCAGAGGTTGCAAGCCTCATTCGACACAGTGGAGCTTTTTCCAAGCCAGGTCTTGAACGGCGCAACGTGTGCCGTAGACCTCAAGTAAGGCAAGGTAGTCAGTCAGGTTGTGTCGATAAGGCCGGCTCCACCGACTTTTGACGACAGACCGAGCACAGCTCACCCAAAGTCACACCTGGTATCGAAGTACCCCGGTGCAATTCGGCATCAGCCCAAGTGCCGGGGGATCCGTAGGTTCGTGGAAGGCAGGCACGACCGGCAAATCCCAGAAGCTTGTCACTCTACGGCAGTCACGACCGGGCTCTCGACTGCCCAACGCTGCCCGCCATGTTCGGCAGCTTCGCTCACATCAGTACGTACCTACTTACTCTCACCTGGCGCTTGTGTCAACGCCCCCTTCCTCTCACTTTCCCCTATCTATGTGCTCTGTCAGTAAAGAAAAGCCATGATTCTTTTCGAGACGGGATGCAGGATAATTGGGTACAACGTCCCCATTAGCTTCCGCTCAATCTGCGTGCGAGGCGCAAGTGGCCTTCCTAAGTGCGGGTGGCGTTCCGTAGCGTCTCTGGCATGAGGTTTTGAAGTCAGCTGGGTCCAGTAGAGTCGGACAGTAAGGCGCCCGGCAGCGGTCGAGGTCTGCACAGCTTCCTCCGTCCCGGTGCCCCATTCATGTATGATCGACCTACTGTTCCATTTTCAGCAAGGCGTGCATGGAGTTGACGAGATGATTGCTATTTCTGGTCATGTCACCATTACCCGTCTGTGTTACCAGGTATGCTGACCACCGCTCCTAGTCCCGTCTGCGGCCGCCACAAACAACCCGCCCAAGGAGGTACCGCCGCCGACGCCGGTCAACTTTCCTCAGTGTGTGCCCCGCGACGACGATGATGCCGCCACACCTCAAGGTCACATATCCGCCGTACTCCAAGGCATCCACCGACCAACCGAGGTCACGGTATCCCACCTCCAGGCCCTCGGCGTCCACGTGCTCCAAGACGTTGCTCCCGCCGACGTCATTGGCGACGCGGCCGCCCTTCCGCAATTCGAAACATGGGACCGTCTGAGTCCGGACGAGGCCCACGCCGCCAACGAGTCGACGAAGATGCCCCTTAACAACGGCAACTCGGCCCCGGGATGTGTCGTCTATCTTGACCGAAAGCGTGAACTCTCCATCCCCAATGAGGCGGCATACCGAGCCGTACGTAGGATCCAGCCTGCACCAGGCCAGAGCCAGGCGAGATTAGGGAATTCATATGAGTTTTACCGCTATCTAGAGATGTTCTCCGCCTTCTGGGATGACACATCCAGGCCTCCTGCACCCGCCAAGGAAGAGGTAGAGAAGTCCGATGACGATAGCAAGGGAGAGCCCGGCACCGGATCTGACGCATCTAATGCGTTGGGCAAGACTTCCGAAAAGAGTACAGACGCACCAGTCACCTATCGCACTGCATCTGGTGCTCAGATGCCACCGGATTGCCGGCAGAACATACTGAGCTCTTTCCTTAAACTCGTCGCCTATGATTTTGGCTGCAATGTCTCGGCGCCTCGCACGGAGCCACGCCTCTACGTCACCTCTCCCGCAAGTCCAGGCCACCCGGCCCGAAACTCCTACTTTTCCTCTGGCTGCACCTTCATCTTTCGAACGCCTACCACCCGTGAGGCCGCTCGCGCAGGCATAGTCGAGGGACCCCTCGCCGCGGTAAGCGCACGACACACGACATCCTTCACACCAACCAAGCTGGGAGATAGAGACGCAACGATGGACCTCAGTCGAGAACTGATCGCCGCTCTACTGACGGCCCAGCACCGCCGCCGAGCAGGCAAGACCGAGCAGCGCGTTGGTGAGGACGCCTGGTGGGCCACCAAGCCACGCTGGGGTGGCGGTCCGGGCGGCCCCATAGGCCGTGAGATCGAGATGTTGAGCGTGGGCGCCGACGCGGCCGTCGGCGACAAGGACGCCCCGCCCGAGTCGCCGCCGGAGGACTCGCCCATGGCACCTGCTGCGAGCTTGTCGTCGCCGTATCCCCCGGCTGGCGCCCCCGATGGCGCTCGTACCCGCGGTCTGCCCTCGCGACTCGCGAGGAGCGGAGGCGAGGCCGGCCCCAAGGGTGCCAAGAGGCTTAAGAAGTCCGGGAACGGGACCACGTTGCCCATGTACGATAACTACCGCATGGTCCGGCCCCCTTCCGCGGCTTGGGACAGGAAGACGCGCTACGAGGCTGTGGGCCGCCGGCGAGGGGCAGACTACGACGATGTCTTTGTCGTCAGCTCGCTGTTCCACCACATCAGCGTGCTGCGAGTTCGTGTTCCAGATCGCTTGCTGGAGGTCTTGGAAGGAGCTTCGTATGACACTGGCGAAGATGGAAAGAAGCGGAGCTGGGGGCGTCTAGAGGTGTGGAGGAGTAAGTGGTACGACTTTTTCCTTGTCGAAGACAGGGTTGAAGCTATGCGGCTTGTGTGGGGGATGATGGCATATCTCATGAGGAAGGAAGAGGAGGGCAGCGATGTGAGTATGGAGAATGCTTGATTGTTCCGTTGGAGGGCGAGGTCCTTGGATTTAGCAGCCGGCTCATTCCTGGGTTAAGAGCATTGGAAGCGATAGGTTACGTATGAAGGCACGACGATTACTGGACATGATGACGCTTCGTTAAAACTCATACATGGTGAGGAGCAGTGCGAGGAGAGTCGTTAGATTGTCCTAAATGAATGTCACGTTTCTGGATGACAAACCCCATCAGCCTTTCAAGACCACGTGAGATGTTCGCACACTATAATGGCAAATCTGCCCGGTAAGAGGGCTCTGGAAAGAACAGTAAGCCTGTTCCCGGTAGTTGTAGGCTGTGACCCGAGGCCTGCTGCTGTCGACGAGGAAACAAGGCAGGCCAAGCCAGGAATAGCATCACAAGTGGAGAGAACGGCCGCGGAGATGCTAAACCGCGACTGACTGCAGCGTCACCGGCAGAGTACCGCCGACCTACTCAATGTGACGCTAGCATCTCCCAAAACAGTATATTTTAATATATCCACAGTAGAAACATATTCCGGATAGGGAAAAGGAAACCATCGGCATGCGGCGGTGCAACTTGGATGCGGTCATGTCCCATAAGGCTGAGAGCAAAGCCACATCTCCACATCCAGCCGTGGCCGCTCAAACAAGCAAACCAGCATTCCGACATCCGTATTCTCCGGCTGTAAGAGGCACGATGAGAAGCTTACCTGACCGTTGGGTCCGGATGAGCTCGATTCCGGGACGCTGCCGGGACTAGCGTCCAGTTGCCCAGTCGTGCCTACTGCAGTTCGCTCGTGCATACATGCCGGTGACCCCAGTAAGGCCTAGTTCCCGAGATGTACGATGCATGATTTGCCAGTTGCGGAAGCCTTGAGGAGCGTGTGACAGCTGCGTCGAGGCCGCGAAGTCCCAGCAGCGAGGATCTGACCATGCGTGTCAGCATGCACGGCTGGTGCCATTGCATGACATTGCGCCAACCAGACACTCAAGTGATCGTTGACGGGTGTATAGCACAGCGGCTGTGACCATAACGAGCTGCCGCCAATCTTCTCTTCCCAGAGAAAGTGTAGTCGCCAGCACGTACATGGCCGCATTACAGGGCAATAGGTATTCTTAGCTTGCATTTCTTTCCCAGTCGTGTTCTGACAGGAAAGGGCCGAGAAGGAAACAGAACCCTTGGGGTGTGAAGCTCGCAAAAGGGTCACATCTGCAACGCTTGGCAGCAGCCGTGCGGCGGATATGTTGCGAGCCCATCAAAACCCTAAGGTAGTTTGCCATGTTCGCCAAGGGGAAGAGGAAGCAACCGCGACCACACAGCTATCGGTCATGTTCGAAGGAGAATGGCTATCTGAAAAAATACAGATTCATCGCACATCTTTATGGTAGACTCTTTTGGAGCCAAACACACGGAGACCACCATATCTCACACAGATCGGTCGGCGGAGAAACTTTCGAAAGGAGCTTTCGCAGGGAAGTACACTAAAGCAGGTAGAGCCCACGGAATGTTGTATGTCCCCATGACCCAATCGTGTGGTAGAAGAGGAGCGGCTTGATCACTGCAGTTGTGGCTTGATCACTGCAGTTGAGGCTTGAATCGGCCGTTCTAACTTGCTGGACAAGTTGGAAATTTGGAGATAGTCGTTGGATGGTTTCGATGATAAGGCTGATATCTCGTCGTGGTTGCGCCAAAGTGGCAGGCCAGATACGGCTGTGCAGACTTTGACGATCGGTGTGGCCTTAATTGTCATTTCCTATTCGCTTGATTAACCTAGACTGTAATGCAGTAAAGAATTTGCAGCCCTATGTAGATTGAAATGGTAGATGGGATGCTGCGTGTTGTCGGGCCGGTTATCGACAGTATCAGCGGCGGAAAGCAGTCTGAGTTAGGTATCAGGAGGAGCTGATATTTCACCGCTCATTTCCCAGATGGAGACGTAAGGTAAGTTAGGTAACCTCAGGTACTTGCAGCAGAAGTCCCGGTCTGGGAAAGTCGGTGCGCACGAAAGATTTCTTCAAGGTCCAGCAAGGATACATGCCCAGGTGTCATATCTCGTCATGACATGTATGGAGAAAGAGCTCCTCCGCAAGGGGAGTAAGTGGAAGATGCATAACATGGCATTGCGGCGGAGCTTCGTGTCAAGGTTGTCCAGGTTGCGCATGTTGCTACCTACACGACGTCGAGGAGCTGTGCTTTCGACTTTGCACTTCACTAGAGTGTCGATTTTTGGTGTCAATGCTTTCCCTACCAAGTGGGGCCGTCCCGGTCCCGGGAGATCTGGTACTGAGTACGTACAGTATGGGTTCTGACATGTCCCCTTGCCATTCGTCAGAAGCAGATTCAGCGCTCCCAGATCAACAGGGGCGCTCTTTGGAGGACTACCATTGGCTCGCTGTAGCCGGATCTAGCCGCTTACGGATCGATAAACTATGGAAAATCACTTGTTCCTTCCCTAGAGCCGCATTGAGTGTAAATTAAACCCTTCCACAAACACCAAGACTATCGTAACGCCGAACCAGTAGGTACGTACCGGAGCGGTTGTGGCTTTTGTTTCACTTTCGATGTGAATCTTCCGGCATACTAGCAGTATAAGTGAGCCGCTCACCCAAATTTGCGGTCGGGCACTGGTCTGGCGAATTCGATTGGTGCTGAACAACCGTTTTACGCACCTCCGCACCACAGTATCACTAACAACGGGAATGCCGGCAAATATGCTCCGACTTCAACACAGAAACTGTTAGGACGTATAGTGTAAAGGGGCAGTGCTAACATTGCTTGTCCAGCGATGATTGACATTTGGCAGGCTGGACATGCCCGCGCCGAAGTAGGAGAGACACGAGAGGACTAGAAGACATGAATGCGAAGCTGTGAAAGCGACGTGCCATGGCGACGATCTGCAGATCTCATTTTCAAGGAAGTGACAGCACGGTCGCAGGTCCACAGACTCCTAAGCGATCATGGCCTCAGCCAAGTATTCAGCACAGTACCTTGTCCACGGCCCTGGGTCTCCTGATGATACGCACGAAAGAGCGTAGCTGGACAGGGGCAGGGGGCGGGGACCATGGGGATAGTCCAGCCTCAAAGCCGCCTCCACATAGGCTGTAACTCGGGATGCCAGGCCAACTTCAGCTCAGATGGCCGTCCGGTCAGCCAGATGACACAACGTACCAGCGTGTATCGAATATAGCGTGCTGCCTCAGTGTGTCCCGGGGCCGGGCTGAGCAAAAATTCGTGACATCGTCACGGCCTTGGGGTCGTCAACCCAGCAGAGCATGGAACACGCTGAGGCCGTCAACACTGCATTGCGACTGGAATAAAAGCCATGCGATATCCGGCCCAAAAGCAACGCTGCTGGGTTCAGGGAGGCTTGAGTCCGTCGGGATCTAGACTTGCAACCTGTGCCACAGCCGGATCGTTGACCAGGATCAATTTCGTGGTGCCGCGGCATTTTCGCTCTTTCGTCCATTTCCATCCAAGACCTGTCGAATCTGGCTGTCCAGGATTGGACTAGCTCGCCTGTCACCCACGTTTAGCCAGCACGGGCCACTGCGAGCTGGCGCCAGCAGGTTGTCCAATCCTGCCAATCTGCTGCTGACCTCGCTGATTGCCCCGCTCCTCTTACCCTTGACTTCGAAGACCCCGAAGTTGCGAGGACCGAAGACCTGAGGACCGTCCTACAACAATCCACCATTCTGTCAAGTCTATTCCGACCCATAGCCGTTTGGTACCCTAATACACCTGGAAGCTCTCCCGCAGGTAGCAACAACGCGATCACACTCATACTACAGAACAGCCGCACATCTGTTTACTTGGCCGCCTTTCAGAAGTGAGCCACCTTTCCCCTCTCTTGCTCCTTGTCAATCCCAGCCGGGCATTGGGGCGCCAGACTTGGGTACTACCTACTGTGGCACACCCTTTGGCTCTTCCATATGCTTCACTGCATGTCGGCTTGCCCTTCATCACTCTTCTCTGCATTCGGGACCGCCTGAATTCATGCATGTGCATCGCCTTGTCTGACCTTCATCTTCGGTCCGTTAGATTCCTCTACTAGCCCCGAACTATTCGATCGTACCTCGATTACGACAGTCAACGCCATTCGATAAGCCCCGGCTCGTCGGTTCTGCTAGCCATCGTATTTCTGCCTTGATCTATAAAGGTCCCCTCGTCCTCTTCACCTGGACAGCCTGCCGAACATACTGTCTCTTGCTTAGCCGTTCACCTCTCTTTGAGAGGCCCTCCTCGGCGCCTGGCTGAGCCCGAGCAACAACAGCTTCTCCCTCTTGCCTACAACACATCTCTCTGCCTCATAATGTCTGGTTACCCAGGTTCTGGTTATACTGGCAGTGCATACGGTAGCCACGGAGCCCAACCGTCCTATTACCCGTATGATCAGGGTTCTCGCTCAAAATGTTGAAAATTACTAATCTCTGAGCAGACCTCAACAACCCAGCTATGGAGGGTATCAACAACCCCCACAAGCAGGCTATGGATACCCGCAACCTCCACAGTCTTATGCCTACCAACAGGTGTGTTCAGACTTCCTGTATCAGGAAATGTTAAGCTCAGAATGCTTCGTCTAACGAGTTTGAGCAGCCCCCGCAGCAGTATGCCGGATATCACCCGCCTCCACAGACACAGTATGGTGGCAGGCCGGGGGTAGCGTCTGTGAACTCTAATTCATATGTTCACGGGAATCACAGCGCTCCTCCACCGCCGCCAGCGACACCGCAGCATTTTGGTCATGGTGCACCCCAGGGCTATGCTTTCCAGTACTCACAATGTACGGGTCGAAGGAAGGCTCTTCTCATAGGCATCAACTACTTCGGCCAGCGCGGACAGCTGCGTGGGTGCATCAACGATGTCCGGAACATGTCGGCATACCTCGTAGAAAATTTCGGATACAAACGGGAAGACATGGTGATTCTCACCGATGATCAGCAGAATCCGATGAGCCAGCCGACGAAACAGAACATTCTGAGAGCCATGCATTGGTTGGTGAAGGACGCTCGGCCAAACGACTCGCTCTTCTTCCACTATTCTGGTAAGCGTTTTCTGGCGGTTATCTGCCTTATCTGGAGCCCCATGCTAACAAGCACGCACAGGTCATGGTGGACAAACGAAGGATCTGGACGGAGACGAACCAGATGGTTATGACGAGGTCATATACCCTGTCGACTTCCGCTCTGTTGGCCATATCACGGATGACGAGATGCACCGCATCATGGTGCGGCCATTGCAGAGCGGCGTCCGCCTTACTGCGATCTTCGATTCGTGCCATTCGGGAACCGCACTAGATCTCCCGTATATCTACTCTACTCAAGGCATCCTGAAGGAGCCCAACCTTGCCAAGGAGGCAGGTCAAGGTCTCCTTGGCGTCATCTCTGCCTACAGCCAGGGCGATCTTGGCGGCGTTGCAAACAATATCATGGGCTTTTTCAAGAAGGCCACGACCGGAGATGATGCTTACAACCGGACATTGGCCACGAGGACATCGCCCGCCGATGTGGTCATGCTCTCCGGAAGCAAAGATGATCAGACATCGTTCGTATACCCTTTCATTACCATTACCTGCCCTTGATTCATGTCTGAATACCCTCTTTTCCCTTCTTTATTCAAATATGCGTTCCAAGAGAAGCATCTTTGCAAGCGGAACATCATATCTTTGTTATTGTCAAAATTCGGATCATGCATGGTTGTTTGGCGCAATAAACGGAGCGTGGACGGTATATCCCAGGCGAAGCATTTACAGAGTTGGGCAGCTCTTTGGTCTCACCAATCTGCTGCTGAGATATATATATGGCCCTCTAGAGGCGGGAAGGCTTCACTGGTGTAATTAGCTCTCTGTTTTCATACGCCCTAGATCAAAGCATCAGCCACATGGTTGGTGCTTTGCATCTAGGGCGGCGAGTTACGTTGGTTCGAACGCCAGCAGATGACCGAGGATGCTGGACGACCTCAATCTCTTGCTTTTCTCCTTTTTTTCTCTTTTCTTTTTTGAGTCCTCTGGGTCCGCTACAGGATACCGAAGACACTTTTGACTTCAGTCGCAGCTCGCTAACAGATTCGTACACAGAGCCGATGCTACAATCGCTTCCCAGGCCACAGGAGCCATGTCGTGGGCCTTTATCTCGGCTCTGAAGAAGAATCCGCAACAGAGCTACGTGCAACTCCTCAACAGTATTCGCGATGAGCTGCAGACACGATACACCCAAAAGCCACAGCTGTCGTGTAGCCATCCTCTTGGTGAGGCATATCTAGTCACGTCGTTCAAAGCAAATCCATGAAACTAACGGCGACAGACACGAACCTATTGTTCGTGATGTAAATATACACCTTCTTGTAATGGTACGCTCGAGCCTCTTCGTCCTCGCCGTGGTTGTGTGCAATGATAAAATATGGCGAGGATAACGATGCCCTTAATGATCATGAACCGGAAATGCTCTCCTAGGGACACTCACTGGAGAAACGGAAGGGTTAAATTTACATGGGTGGAGGTAGTCTGCTTTCAGAATAGGTTGAGCCAAAATGTAATTACCACAGTATGTCTACAAGTTCGCAAGTTCTACGAGCGGTCATGATTGTAAGGCGGGTTGTGGGTGACCGGCCACAGTACAGACCAACCGCCCACGCAGTCTAAGAAAAGGCCCAAAGAAAAACATCTTAAGCGCCGCGAGAGAACATCCATTCTTATGCTGCCCAATTCGCTGCCCAGCCGATAGCCTGAAAGAGGGATATTATACCTAAAGCAAAAACAAAATAGAAAACGTCTTTCCGGTCCCACAACTCCTGGCATGACGATATGAGACATGCACCACGCCAATGCAAGCCATCAGATGCTGTACTAGGACGGCCTGTCAAAGAAGCAAAGGTCCGTCAATTACCCAATTTGTCCTTTTCCTTCCATTTCCCTTCTCCATTTATTCGTTACACATGTACCTCCCCAAGCTTAACTGCCATCTGAGCCTTCCACTCGGCTCTCATCTTCTTCATTCTCTCCTTGCGCATCATCTCGTCCGCGGCCTCGGCCAGACGATGACGGGTATGCTCGTGCTTCTGCCACTCCCTGGCGGCCATCTGCATGCGTACCACGAACCGGACGGCCACCAGGGCTCGTTTGAGCGGCTTGCCGGGGTGGTTGTTGCTCCGCTGCGCGTTTCGTCCTGCAGGGACGAGGGAGAGGTTATCTGGTAGGTTTCTGGTTAGACCAAGACTGCGTATGGAGTTTGCCAAGGCGGGCCGGTGTTGCTTTAGTTGGCTGGATATTTCCTTCAGCTTGACGAGGTCGGCTTTGTTGCTATTTGGTGGAGAGACAGGTTAGTATCAGGTGTTTTTGACAATGACAACAAGGGAAGGAATGGCAGGACGTACCAAGCATCCCGGACCTCAATCTGGAGCAGCAAATACCGCTTCGCATATGCCGCATCGGCCCTCAGCCTGCTTTCGCGTTCCCACCGTGCCTTCAGCACCTCCAGCTGCATGCACATGCCCCGTAGCTCAAGCTGGTGCCTTCTCTCCGCAGCTTCGGCAGCGCGGATTATCGCGTCCGTATCGATAGTGAGGTCGCCCGTGTGGTCATAGTTTTGAGGAGCATGAACCAGGGCTTTCGCATTCGCCGTCTCGGCTGCAGCAGCCTCGGCAGCCGCCTTAGCAGCCTCCAGAGCCTTGACATCGCGCTGCAATTTCTCGGCGCTGGCGCGGTACGCGGCCTTGTCACTCTTGGCTTTTTCAAGCTTCCGCTTCAAACTGGCCTCGCTAGCTGCATGCTTTCCCAGAGTGTCATGGAGCTCCCTGACCTCGCGATCTAGCTTGTCGGCCGCTAGCTGTGCGTCGCGGAGCATATTATGCAGGTCGCGCCGTTCGTCGTTGTCCATTTCACTGCCGCCGGTATGGTTGTCGTGTTGCTGCTCGCGAAGCGTGGCTGCTTCACGTTTATACTTGTCCATCTTATGTTTAATTTTGGCAAGTATCTTGTCGTGCGCGGCAGCCGCCTCCTCAGCTGCAACCTGGGCGTCCTCGAGGGCCTGCTCAAGAGCACTCTTCTGCTCTTCAACCTCTTGCAGCCTCTCCTCGAGCTCTTCCTGGGCAGAAGAGGCATTACGCTCAGCATCGCGAAGTGACTTCTTCAGCTCATTAGCTGTCTGGTGTGCATCCAACAGTTGTCTCCTGAGGTCTGCGACCTCGGATTTCTGCACCGAGCCGCCCGTCGAAGCCCTCGGAGAGGCGGTTAACCGCTCTATCTCCGCCTCGTGGACCTTGCGCTCTAGATCGGCGATTTGGCGCTTAAGTGAGCGAATACTGTCCCTCTGCGCAGCTTCACGCTGGAGCAGTTCGAGCTCCTTTGTCCTGGCGTTATCTAAATCGCGTCGCACCAGAGATAACTCGCTACTGCCATCGCCTGTGTATTGTGGCGGTGGAGCTTGCAGCTCCGCAAGACGCGTTTCATGCTCCTCTATTCTCCGTTCCAGCTCATGAATCGTGCGGCGCGCAGAAGAAAGCTCTGGACTGTCAGCCACCGGGCGGGTTCGTTTTTGTAGTTCCAGGATCTCGCGGTTGAGACGGTCCTCTTCAGCGGCCGCCTTGTCGATCTCATCTTCGAGTGACTTTTCTAAGGTGCGGCGCTGTTCGGTCAAGAGCTGATTTTCGTCCCTCAGGCGGCGAACCTCGTTCTCCAGGCGCGTCCTCGTGGTACGCAGGTCGAGCCGCTCCTGATCCAGGCGGAATGTATCCTCGTCTTGGGACTTGGACCGCTTGAGTACCCCTTCTAACTCGTCGCGCTCGGCTTTTATTTCGGCAAGAGAAGAGCGGAGGGAATGCAGCTCAATGTTAATCGTTGCCAAATTGTCTTGGAGAGCTTGCCTCTCCTTGGTGACCCTTTTGAGGTTCTCGTTGGCGTCAGCTAGTTGGAATCTGAGCCGTGCCAGGTTCTCGTTTGTGCTCCTGGTGTTTTCTTTGGATACTTCCGCAGTGTTCATAGTGCGCCGAAGTGACCGTAGCTCTTCCTCCAGGATCTCGCTCCGGCGCTTAGCTTGCTCGATCTCCGAGTGCGCCTTTTCGGACTCCTCATCGATAGTCGCCTGGAGGATCTCGACTTCATCTTCCAATGCGCCGACCTTCTCGGTCTGGGCACGGTAGTCCAGCTGACTCTGTCGGAGTTCGTCCCTGACCGCTGACAGCTCGTTGCGCAGGTCTTCGAGCATGCCCTGACGAGCCTCGAGATTCTGCTGCAATTCATCGATTTGACGGCTTAAGATCTCTTCCTCCTTCCTATGCCGCTCATTCTCCATTTCAAGGGCCTCTTGCAATTTGTTCTCCTTGCTCGACAAGCTGCCTTCGACCTCACGTAGTTTATCAATCGTTTTCTGGAGTCCTGCGGCTCGCTCCTCGGCCAGGTTCCTCTCAGACTCAAGATTATGTCGCTCAGTCTCCCACTTCTCGCTGTCGTTGTCGTAAAGGTTCTCCCGTTCCCGCACCTCAGCTTGCAGATCAGAGATTTCGTCGTTCAAACGATCGATTTGACCTTTGTACTGGCTGCGAATATCTCGCTCAATCCCCAAAGCATGTTGCCGTTCCTGCTCTAGACTATCCTCCAGCTGCTGGACTGTGTTCTTCAGTCTGCTCACGTCACGTTGGAGAGAAGCCGATTCGGCCGTCAAGGCATCATGCCTGGTCTGCAAAAGGTTCTTCTCATCGGCGATGGAGCCATAGTCGGCCACTGCCTCCTCAAGCTTAATTGCAAGAGATTGCCGAGTCCGCTCTGATGAGTCTCGTTCCTGGTGAAGATCCTTCAGCGCTGACTGGAGCTCTTGCACTTTCCGTTCGCTATGGCCAAGTTCCATTTGAAGGTTCCGAAGCTCCTTGGTCTTGGAGCCGAGATCTTCCGACTGCTTCTGAGTGAGATCGAGTTCCTTGCGCAGAGCCTGATAGTCCTCGCAGGCCTCCCTCATCTTACTCTTCAGGTCCTCGTTTTCTCTGCGGCTGGCCTGATGCTCCTTTTCAAGAGCAGCATAATCCTGCAGACTCTTCTGTAGGTCATTTTGTAACCGGCTCATCTTCTCCTCCACTTGCCGCGACAAGCCCTTGGTTACCATGGATTTGTTGCTCATCTCTTCTTGCAACTCTTCCAGGTCGCCTTCCGCACGGTTCTTTTCAGAGATCGCATCCTCCAGCTTGTCTTTAAGGTTGTCAATTTGTTGCTCGAGTCCCCGTACTGTGGCTTCCAAGTCTTGAATCGTGTCCTTGGCATCCTCGAGCTCATCTGACATTTGAGCCTTCTGTTCCAGCTCAATCACTCGGCGCTGGTGGTCTTTGGCCTCGTCTTCGGCTTTCTCCAGCTTGAGTCGAAGTGCATCCACTGCCTCTTCCAGTTCACCGGATTTTCTGGCCCTCCGCTCTAGCTCCTCCATCTGCCGCCTGCTGTCTTTGGCGTCATCTTCTGCCTGTTCAAGCTTAAGCCGCAGCTCATCCAGCTCATCATCACGCTCATCGACGGCGCGATCTTTCTCCCGCAGCTCAGCTTCCAGATCAGCCACGTCATCCTTCAGCTTCTCTACATCCTCACTGTCGTCCTTTTCCCGCTCCAGCTGCCTCTGCAACTCACTAATCTCCTCGTCTTTCTCCTCCAACTGCTTCCTCAGTTGCTCCATTTCCATCCTCTGAGCTTCGCTTGCGCCCTTCTTTCTCGCCTGCTCCTGGACCTGGAGTATCTGCTGGCGATGGCTTTCAAGGTCCTTCTCCGCCGAGTTGAGGTGTTTCTTGTATCTTAACAGCTCTCTCTGCATCGTAACCTTGTCCACCTTTAGCTCGGTATTCTCTCTCAAGGCCGCTTCACTAAAGCCTGGCCCAGCCTTTCGTAAGGCCTCCTCTAGGAAGTGGATCTTGAGTTTGAGCCCGAAATTCTCCTTCTCGATCCTATCGATGACATTTTCTTGCTCACGGAGCGAAAGTTGATTCCCGTCTTCTAAAGGTCCCTTGCCATCTGCCCCACGTTTCCGCATAACCATCGGCGTAGAGGCGACGCTACTAGTGTCGACTTCTGGTAACGCGGTGGCATCGTAGGACGAGGTGTTGCGGCTGCCGTTATATATGCTGCTTTCGCCGGCGGCCATGGGTGTCATATCCTCGTCTATCTTGGCAAGAAATGCTGGAGTGGCCGTGACGCCGTTCTCTTTGCCTGGTCCATATCGTCGCGCAGAGTTTCGTGTGGCCGATTTTAGGAGAGGCGTGAATTCCGCACCGCCGAGGCCTGTCGGGAGGTTTTTTCTGTCGCCAAATGGAGCTCGACTGTTCCCCCGCGGTGTACGAAGGGTTGGGCGACCGCCGTTACGAAGCTGTGTAAGCAGATTTGCGTCTTTAGACGGCGACTGGAAGGATGCTTCTTGGGAAATGTCGAAGTCCGGTTGTCGCGAGAGGTAGGTCGCGTCGCCTACGTTTGTTCGGGGCGTATCCAGGCCGCCGCCGTAGCCCGGGTTCACCATAGCTGTACGTTTGTGGCAAGAGATGTGAAGGACTACTCAGTGTGTTCGCAGTCGTGGTCGTGTCAACGAAGGAAAACGCGCGTCTTAGTCCGGTACTATCGTGGCCATGGAGTTGCAAAGTCGTGTTGTGTGAATCCGCAGAGAGTTGTTGGGCAGTGTGTCGTGCAAGCAATGTGTCATGGCCAGTATATCAAGATCAAACTGGACAGGCCGAGACGCGTCGTGATGGTTAATCGTAGTTTTGGAGGTAACTAACTGCTTGCTACCCAAGTGGATTTGTTTACTTTGTGTCACATTGGCCAATGAGACTGGATACTGGAGCTTGGGCCGTTCAGAGCTGGTGACCCCACTCCAGCGTGCGGTTCTACGTGTAGGTACCTTGAACGGTGTGGGGAAAGATAATTCTATGTTCATTCCCAATTTGGTTATGAAACGAGCTGTTCCTGGAAGTGGGTTGAACAGCCCACTTCCGTTTTGCCAGCGGGCCGCTCCTTCCATCAGACGGTGAGGAGCACAACGAACTGAACTCAGCTCAACTCTTTACTACCTGTATGTACGTGTAAACTCACAGGTTGATTCGGCCTTAAATTCGAAAACACATCGGCTCTCCTTTGGCATCGATACACCTGGATACCTAAACATAATTGAGCACAAGGCAACGACCACCAATTACTACTCCAGCCGCTGCAAGGGCTGGCCGGGAAAGGGGAGGATGGACGGAACGACGGAAAAGAAGACAAGGACCTACCCGTTGATGACACGGAGGCAGGTCGAGCACTTGATCGCCGAAGGACGGTCTATAATAATTCTCAATCAACATGTCTTGAAGGTGGACGCATGGCTCAAGTACCACCCAGGCGGCGATAAGTCCATCGCCCACGAGATTGGGCGAGATGCCACCGACGAAGTCACAGTGTATGTGTAACACTCATGATCCAATCCATTGACCTCGATGCTGATACTCTCTGTGTAGTCTCCACTCGCCCGAGGCTTACAAGATGATGGACAAATACAGAATAGGGAGAATCGAAGGCAGATGGAGAAACTTTATACCTCCTATCCAGGGCGGGAAGTTTCGCTTAGCGACAGATTCTTCCGAAGCTGATAACAATGCCGAGGACGAAGACGACACATACCCTCCACATGTCCAGAACACGTTTGTTTCAAGTAATGGCAGCTCGCGTTCTGTCTCACCAGACCCTTCGCCTGTTTTTGATGTTATCGAACACAATAACTCCGGCCTTCGAGCCCGCCATGGAAACGATGCGGCCTTGCACCGAGCCGGATCCGTTACGTCAGCCTCATCCATCGATGAGGAGGACGCTTTTGACGGCATGACATTCCTAGCGTCCGAGACCAGAAAGGAAATCAAGCTTGACCTGGATCGTTATCCATCCCTAGATGACTCGACCCAGGAGGAAATTGTCCGCAAATACCGTCTGCTCCACGAGCGAATCAAAGCCGAGGGACTCTTTCAATGTAACTACACCGCCTACGCCATCGAATGCGTCCGCTACACCCTCCTCTTCGCCTCCTTCCTCTACTTCCTGCACTTGGGATGGTACGCCACCAGCGCCGTCTTCTTAGGCTGCTTCTGGCACCAGCTCGTCTTCACAGCCCACGACGCCGGCCACATGGGGATCACGCATGACTTCCACACCGACAGCGTAATCGGCATCATCATTGCCAACTTTTTTGGCGGGCTGAGCCTAGGATGGTGGAAGCGCAACCACAACGTTCACCATATTGTGACCAACTTTCCCGAGCACGATCCGGACATCGAACACATGCCCTTCTTCGCTATCTCACACCGCCTGCTTGGCTCTCTACGAAGCACCTACTACGATAAGGTAATGCAATACGATGCCGCCGCCAAGTTCTTCATCGCCATCCAACACTACTCATACTACTTCATCCTTCTGTTCGGTCGCTTCAATCTCTACCGTCTGAGCTTTGACTACCTGCTCATGGGCCGTGCCCCTAAAAAGGGACCAGCATGGTGGCATTGGTGGCTGGAGATTGCGGGCCAAAGCGTATTCTGGTCCTGGTTCGGCTACGGCGTGGTGTACAACTCGATTCCGACCTGGGGAGCCCGTGTGGCGTTCATTCTGATTTCGCATGCTGTCACGGCCCCGCTACACCTGCAGATCACCTTGTCCCACTTTGCCATGTCCACCGCGGACCTTGGCCCCAATGAATCATTCCCGCAGAAGATGTTGCGGACGACCATGGATGTCGAATGCCCGCAATGGCTGGATTTTATCCACGGCGGCCTACAGTTCCAGGCCATCCATCATCTGTATCCGCGGATTCCGAGACATAACCTGCGGAGGACGCAGAAGCTCGTGCAGGAGTTCTGCGATGAGGTCGGGATTCCGTACGCTCTCTACGGGTTTGTGGGCGGTAACAAGGAGGTCATAGGCCGGCTGGCGCAGGTCAGCCGGCAGGCGGCCATCCTGGCAAAATGTCAGCGTACTTTGGCCGCGGGTGAGGATGGACATGCGCATCATCATTAGACGCAAGGTGGCTGCTGGTGGCTATTAGTGGCTCCTGGGTGGGCTGGCAGGTGCAGACCGTTGCCTTCTCTGCCGCCCACTTGTGTACGTGATGATGAGCTCGTTTACACTAGAGTTTGAGGGTGTTGAGAAATGAGACTCGGTGACGGCCACTTGGTTTCCAACTTGGAA
The DNA here is from genome assembly GCA_007388105.1 of Coniochaeta prunicola. Classification (NCBI taxonomy): domain Eukaryota; kingdom Fungi; phylum Ascomycota; class Sordariomycetes; order Coniochaetales; family Coniochaetaceae; genus Coniochaeta; species Coniochaeta prunicola. The sequence goes on along the minus strand of SMOB01000131.1, from coordinate 11,814 downwards.
GAGCCGTCTCCGGACGAAAGCCCACGTCAGGATCTTTCAGACAAGACAAGGCTATTTCTCACAATTCTCACACTGAGCAAGAGATAATCTTCGGGCGGCATACCCAGTCGATCTGGTTACACAAGACGACCCGGAGCTGAGTCCGGGACGGAGAGACTAATCAAATACGGTTATGCTTGCGCTCCTTAGTGCTACGTTGATGATTGTGGCGTACAGGACAGGAACCGTAATCCCAACCGTAGTCCTGCCGTACCGGGTTCTAATATGGCACTTGATGTTCGCTTAGACACGGATTTGACGTGATTGACAGGGGCAACGCTTATCAAGAAAAAGCAAAGAAGCACAAAAGGAGTAGGGCAAAGCATGTCCAGGTCCCCGGCCCGCTTCTTCTTCGGCGTCTGCATTTTTGGGACGGTAGTTGCTCGATGATCTTCTTAATCGACTTGGGGACCTTAAGATATGCTAGGTTTATTATCCAACACAGCTGAACTCAGACTCCGGCTACGTAATTTCTCCGAATCATCGTCATATTCTACTATAGATCGGCAATGCATAAGTGTATGTAGTGCAGGTGCATAATACAAGGCGATCTCGATCGGCATGTCCTAAATTCAGTTTAGAGCCTGAAGAGTGACATTGCTCAAGGGGCTGGGCTGGTCTATTGCGCCGGCATTGGGGGGGTGGACGGCGCCACGAGGTGTGCCACCAGGCATGCCGACGGGAGATGTGAGATGAAAACTCGGGCATATCCTTGTGTCTCAGCATCGAGCAGTGGGGGGACTTAGAGACGTTCACCTCTTCAGAGGCAACACTTGCTTTTCCCACGGAAACCGGTGAGGGAGTCGGCAGGATCATTATTCTCACTGGGGTAATTCCTCTGAAGTTTCCGCTCTGCGTATCAATGGCTGCAGCCGTGGGTTGTACTATGTAGCAGCTGCAGTGAGCGCACCGGCTTGGTTGCCTTGGATGCTGACGGTAGACTTCTGGTGTTGCGCAGCGATGTGTTCGCGGAAAGGGCGCTTCTTCTCGACAATTCCACCCTGCCCTTCCTATAGAGTCCAACTATGCCAACCAACACACCCGATACCCTTCCAATCCGAGTATGCCAGTATCCTTGCTGATGGTCCATGTCGGGGTTGGCGAGTGAGTGGTAGACGGAACACGATAAGATCAACGAGACGCAGCAAGTCAGGAGGCACGGCAGAACAAGCGGATGGAATGATGTGGTTCCAAAAGGGTACCCTACCCTCTGCCAGTGTGCATCTCCAGTGGCCTGCATCCAACAACCCTGTCGAGATCGCTTCCCAAGTGGTTGGGATAGAGCTTACCCACCCTACTTGGCAAGGTTACTCGATCGGCTCTCGCTGGCGCCTCTCTGGATTGGCGGTCTGGGGGGTTAGGAGCGGAGGGGGCCGAGTTTGGATCGTTTTGGTGATAGTTGGGCTTTGGATACTCTTGAGGCCATCCGGAGCGTCTATATCAAGGTCGCTGGATCCTCCGTGTTTCGAAATGTTCGTCCTCTGTGGCAGACTCAAGCATCTCGACCTCTCAATCTCCTCGTGGCTGTGAAGCTCGTATTGCCCATCACTTTGGTGTGTTTTACTCAAAGTCCGGCTTCTCCTCCTTGTTCTCCACTATCCAACAATACGTACAGTACAATTCACGGAGGCCATGCCCCAGGAAATGACACAAGCAGACCTCGATAGGATCAAGAAGAACGGGAAGGATGTATGTTAGATGAATTTTGACCTGCAGTCCAATTCATACCAAGAATCAGGATGCTGAATACCCGGCAACAGCCAGCGTTCATCAAACGGGCGTCATCGGCAGTCCATCGCAACCAAAATAATAAGGAAGGCGACCCCAAGGCCAATGCTAGCGGCGGCGGCGGAGACAAGGGACACGAGGATAAATCAGGCAACAAGCAAGCTTAGAGTCGTGGTTCCGCCCCTGGCTGTTGCAGATGCGTACACTAGAGTTCAGGAGTGGCCTCTCAGGAGGGGTTATGCCCATGGGATTTCACATGCCGCTGTATTAGCATAGGCAGTTTTCGGAAGTTGATTGAATGAGACCATCGTGTGGGTAACACGTCACCATCGTTTGTCATGCCACCGACTTCTCCCCGGAATACTGTGCGCTTTGGGTAAGGGTTGTAGTACTGCCGTCCAGTTGTGGATGAGGCTTGCTAGCTGCTTGCGGTTGAATACGTCAGGTTTCCCCTGACCGGTGTCTTCTGCGTGTAACCATGTGCTTGCATGTAGGCAGAGATAAGCATCCACAAAGCAGGATACCCAGCTGCTCTAGCGCTTCGTCCCATCTGTAGCATGTATCCTGCATGTATCACGTAGGACAGAGAGGTCATGGGAGACAAATACCAATGCAGCTAAGAGCCACACCGGCGGCATGGAAGCCTTATGGAATGGGAAGCGCTTCGGCACGAAGCGGCCACCGTCGGGTCTTACACAGTAGAACTTGTTCCGGTACCAGACTTGCGATCAGGTTATCCGGGACACAATTCTTTCGACAATGATCACTCCTTCATACAATCTTCATGCTTTCCCAGCGACTCACGCATGTGCTATACAAAAGGATGTACGGCTTCAAACCTGATGGTTTGACATGTACTGACAGGCATATGAATCACGCTAGAGAGGAGAAACTAAGCACAATCACCGCTCTTGCTTGCTTCAGGCTTTGTATCAGTGCTTGCAAGGCCGGAGCTAGGAGCACGGATGGCGGGAATCGTGGCCCTAAAGCGAGAGACAGGTACAGTCGTGCCTTGCGGCGTAAATTGATGACCATGTGAGCCCACTCACGAAGGACGTGTGGAAACCGATATCAGCTACTTGGGGAAAGAGCTCAATACCAACTGCAGGGAGGGAGCACATTCATAGTTGGTTCGCTGTCCGCCCCAAGGTGCCCGAAAAGATGATGACTCGCATATCGGTGCGGTGATTGATTCGTGATGAAAACAAAGGCCAGCACGGCACGGCAACTGTGGAAATCAACCCAGTCTTCCGACTGTCCAAGGTATGATGTAATGGCTGATCGATTGGCAGATGTTCCTGGGTTGCTTGGGATGGTGTGCTATGTGCTGGCTTCGAGTTGTGCTTCAAATCTGTAAGTGTAACCCCAAACTTTCCGGGTGAAGTAAGGTCGCTAGTGGAAGGCGGTTGGAACCTTCCATGGAAGTGAAAGGGGAAGTGCCGGATGGCTGTTTGAAGAACGTTGGTCGAGGAGATAGCAGTTCATAAGTACCTGTAGATACCTATGTGTAGGTACCGAGCAGAGGTATCTTAGTACCTAAGTGCCTCCCTGCTTTGCGGAAGTGAGTGGGTCTGCTTGGGCCGTTTTGAGGCCGATGCGGCTCACGTGGGGAATCCTGGACTTTGGTGCAGGCTCCCTGGCGGAAGTGACGTTGATATGCTCCTTATTCAAATCTAGGTAAGCTATCGAAAATTAAGCCGCGGTATACAATTGACGATAGACCTGAGTATGAGCAACTCCGAGATTGGAGTTTAACAGAGAGAGAGTGTTCTATCTGCCCTGAACAGACATATCTTCCCAACCATTGAAAGCAGGGCGGAAGCGGTTCCTTGTCGGCTGAGGTTACTGGAAGCGACTTCTAACCCGTGCCTTCAGGTTGGACTCTTCCCACCAACAATCGGATTGGCAGTTTCGACCAGGCGGTTACGCCTAGGGTACCTCTCTTCACCAATTCGCTTTCCTGTCACTCGTACCGAAATCGCCTGCCTACGGACAGCTGCCATTTGGCTTCTTCTGGTACCAAGATCTGTCCCAGTCAACCGGTCTTTGTCCCATTTTCCTTCCATGACCTGCTCCTACAACCAGAGTGGACACCGCCGGCCCATTATGTCCATATAGACATTCTTCAAGACAAGACGAAGTGAGGGTTACCCCTTAATATCGTCACAATGGACACCAACATCCAACGCCATCTCAACGACAAGCTCTATGACAAGAGGAAAGTTGGAGCTCTTGAGTACGTTTTGATATCCCCGTTCTTCTCCACCCCTGCTTGTCCATTCCGCGGTGATCTCCTATTTGGCGCCGTTGTTCCGTCTCTTGGCCTGACCAAGTGTGTCGTTGGGCACACATCACTTACGCCATGTTGTCATTAACAGGCTCGAACGCGTTATCCGCGAGCTGGTCGCCAGTAAGGATTACGCCAAGGTCAAAGCCATTATCGATCAGCTTTGCAACGACTATGCATATGCTGTCCATCAACCGCACGCTCGAAACGGTGGCCTGATAGGTCTGGCTGCCGCGGCTATCGCTCTAGGTCCTGTGAGTAGCCTCCGTCGTTTCCTTACCCGTTCCTTGTTCCTCTGTCTGTTGGATAACTGTGTGACTGCACATGTCCAATATGGTCCAGGTTCTGCAATGAGCTTCTTGGCCCCGTCTCTTGATCCAGTCTGAGTTGCAAGAGCCCACGCCAACAAATGCCATTAGGAACTGCCAAAATATCTCGAGGCTATTGTCCCGCCAGTGCTTGCATGCTTCTCAGATCAGGATGCTCGGGTTCGTTATTACGCGTGTGAGGCTATGTACAACATCGCAAAGGTAGCTAAGGGCGAAATCTTGGTTTATTTCAACCACATATTCGACGCTCTCTGCAAGGTACGTCATCGTCTCTTGATCTTGTATCCCGGTGCGCGATGCTCCGTTAAGCCAGCTCGTCGTGTCTGATTCGTTGTAGCTTGGCGCTGATTCTGAGCTCTCGGTCAAAAACGGTGCCGAGCTCCTTGATCGACTCATCAAGGATATTGTGTCGGAATCGGCCGCAACCTACGTGTCAGTCCTAGAGACGCCCCTTGTTGACGCTGAAGCGGGAGACAAAGAACGCTTAGAAGCTCAAGAATCTCTTCCCACCGCCTTTTCCCTGAAACGCTTCATTCCTTTACTGAAGGAACGAATATTCGCACTAAATCCCTTCACGAGAACGTTTCTAGTTGGTTGGATTATACTCTTGGACTCGATTCCTGACTTGGAGCTGGTCACCTACTTACCCGAATTCTTGGGTGGTTTGCTCAGGTTCCTGAGTGACACCAATCGTGATGTCCACGTTGCCACGCAGGGGTGTCTTGATAAGTTCCTGAACGAGATCAAGCGGATATCTCGCGTAAAGAAGGGCATTGCCGAGAGCAAGAAATCCAAAGGAGATGGTAAGCGGAAAAGAGAGGATTCAGTCGATAGCGCAAGTGTTCACGCGCCACTCGAGGAAGGAGACGAGGTCGATTCCACCGCTGGCGATGACGACGACGACACTACCAGTGAGGATGATTGGGTCCCCGGTCAAGATGTGCAGATCAATTACAAGGCCATACTCGAGATACTTACAGCTACCCTAGACTCTCCATTAGGTATGTCTCGGCCTCGGCGGTGTAAACCACAGCCAGAACGAACCCTGCCTCCCTTCACCTACCTTATTTGAGCCGTTTGGCACGCCTTATAGGAGTTTGCTAAGTGCTCCTGCAGAAGAAGATGGCTTACTCGAATCCCTACGATGGATTGTCGAATTCCTGGATATCTGCCCCGAGGAAGTACTGCCGTTTACACCCAAGATTCTTGCTCATCTTCTACCTGCGATGGCTAGCGGCGTTGAGTCAATCCGCCAAGCCGCGGGCAGGGTCAACACGTCACTCATGGACTACGTCGTATCGCTCTCAGACGAGCCAGAACTTGTTCAAATGGCACCTCCATCCAGGATACCAGGCCCAGATGGCGGATCAAGCGCTCGGGCTTCACTATCAAGCTCTAGAGATTTGGAGGTGCGGAGTCCGACCCCTGCCCAAAATAGAGCTAGCAACGCAACGCCGGTTGCGCGAGCGCCATCACCCAATCCGCAAGCCGATCTCGACTACGCTGCCGCTGTTAACTCTTTGACACTGCTATTCCTGAACGATCACGAGGCTACACGGGTCGCAGCGCTAACATGGCTGACTATGCTACATCGAAAAGCGCCGAGGAAGGTGTTGGCTTTCAACGACGGCACATTTCCAGCCTTGTTGAAGACCCTGTCAGACCCCTCGGAGACTGTAGTTACGAGAGACTTGCAACTGCTGTCGCAGATTTCAAGAAACAGCGAGGATGACTACTTTTCGAATTTCATGGTCAATCTTCTGCAGCTTTTCTCAACCGACAGGAAGCTGCTGGAAACAAGGGGTAACCTGATCATCAGGCAGTTGTGCATGAGCCTGAGTGCCGAGCGCATTTATAGGACCCTTGCAGACTGCATTGAAAAGGAAGAGGACCTCGAGTTTGCTAGTATTATGGTGCAGAACTTGAATAACAACCTGATCACAGCCCCCGAGCTCTCAGAGCTGCGGAAGAGACTCAGGAACCTAGAGACCAAGGTTGATATAACCGTGATTATCCTAACATCTATCTCAGTGCGACCGGCTGACATTTAGTCCAGGACGGTCAGACTTTCTTTGTCGCACTTTTTCGGTCATGGTGCTACAATGCTGTTGCAACGTTCTCCCTGTGCCTGTTGGCGCAGGCCTACGAGCAAGCGTACAACTTGCTTCAAATCTTGTCTGAACCTCTTCTGATCCATATTGGGCGCTGTCGGTAGCTAATATTTACTGCAGTGCCGAGCTTGAAATGACGGTGAACATTCTTATACAGATCGACAAGCTTGTCCAGCTACTCGAATCACCGGTCTTCACTTGTAGGGCCCCTAGTCTGACTACTGAACACGTATTATTGATGCCTAGCCTACTGACTACAATAGACCTTCGTCTACAACTCTTAGAGCCAGAAAAATACCCGCATCTCTACAAGTGCCTATACGGCCTTCTGATGCTCCTTCCACAGTCATCGGCCTTCGCCGCGCTCAAGAACCGGCTGAATAGCGTCAGCTCGATAGGCTATCTTCACATCGCACCAAGACCGTATGTGCCTTTTCTTAGTCTACCCTCGCCCCGTCCGCAGCAAGGTTCTGCGGTGGAGGCGATAGCCAACGTGTTTTCGCAACCCCCCCAACACAAAGCAGTCTATGACACTCACACTCTGCCGCATAGCAATGCGACGACGCCGGGAAGCTCGAACTTCGACCGACCGAATAGGCTGAAGGGCCGCGAGGACGGCATCATTCGGTGGAACGAGCTGCTCGAAAAGTTCCGCAGTGTTCAGGAACGCGCTCGACGAGCCCAGCGCATAGGCGGCGACCTCGACGAGGGCCCGGTGCTGGGAATGGGTGATTTGCGGCTGGCCGATGGGTTTGAGAAAGGAGGGCCGGGACCGAAGGAAGGGGCGCGGCCGCCTGTGCCGTCCAAGGATTTGCCGACTCCTGCTGTACCGGCCGTTAAGCCGCGGTCGGGGTTGGGGAGGCAGTTTGGGAGGCTAGGAGGTGCTGTATCTGGGCGGGGAAAGCGTAACCAGCAGTAGAGGCAATGGTGGTGATGTGATCATAGACTATTTTATATTGTTCTCAAGGTGTACAGGTCGGCAAGTCTGCGATTCCCCGAATAGAGGGGGAAACATAATTCCTGGGGCTCATGTAGGAAGTGCTCCGCTCCCTCAACGTGCTGGCTTCCTTGGTGTCTCCCGCTCAACTAGGCCCTCGAAAACAGCATCTCTCCGACTGGTAAGCTGCCTCAGCTCAGCGCGTAAGCTCTCCAATTTCCGTCTGGCAGCATCTGTATTCGGCGGCAAACCCTCGAAACTCCTCACTTGGGCATCCAGCTCGTTCCGCCGCGCCAATAAAGCGAGAAACTCCTCCTCTTCCGCCCGTACCTTCTCAGCTGTCAGATGACTCTCCCCTGTCCCATCTGCTTTCCTCATCTTCGGGAGTGCAGCGGCAGCAGCCTTAACACGCCGCTGGATCTCGAGATTTTGCTTCGCCAGGTCCGGCGGTGGCCGGTAGCTTTCTCCGTCGCTCATATTGCGCACCACATCTTCCATCCGCTTGCATTCAAAGTCGACATAGTTGCGCAGAATGGCGACTCTATCCGCCGTCTGAGCAAGCGTGAAGGTGTCCGCCTGAAGAGATGCAAGGCGTTGGCCAAGCCTGACCGCGTCGACATCAGCGGATAGGCCAAGCTCAACGGCGCTCAAAGCCAGCGAGTCCAGTGCCTGGCGACCTTCGCGTGGGAGCGACGATTCGATCAGAGACAAAACATCCTCTCGCACCGCATGCAGGTCACCGTCGACGCCTGACCGCCCTTCCTCAGCGGTGTTGACCTCTGCAAGCGCGTCGGCCTCCACGCGACAGAGAAGGTCTCGCTCCTCGTCCGCGGACTCGTTTGCGGCTACCATGGCGAGCAAAACGCGCAGGGTGTCCGGATTGCGCTCGAATGGCGGCGGTGCACGGCCAAGGCGCGATGCGAGCCAGCTGTCGACGGCGTTCCAGTCCTTTGCTGCGCTGGCGGCGGCGCGTGCTACAGACGGGGAGAAGATTGCGGCTTGCTTTTGGAGGTGGGCCATTCTGCGGGCGTCCTTGTGTCGTTTTCTGTTCGTCTACGTGTCGAAGTGGCAACAGTGACAAAAACTGTGCCTAGTATGTGGTTTGCGTATGCTGTGTCCTTATGGCATATGAATAAATAGATATTCACAAAGAGGTTGTAATTCGGGATGAATGTTGAAAGTTCCTAAGGGTGAGAGGTAGGCCCACGGCCTTACTGTGAACACGCTAATTGTTGGAGAACGAAAAAGAAGGAAAAGGAGTGGTGCTTCCTTCCAAAATTGAAATGAACAAGACACCCTTGGAAAAGGGAGGCTTTCATGATTGACATAACTAACACAGGAGGCCACAATTCTATGAGGCTCTGACAGAGTCCTGAAGCGGGAACGTTGATAACAAATACTAACGGCCCGTCAGACCAATGTTACTATAGTAGCAAAATGGTCCCGTGGTCCAGTGGTCAAGACTCATCGTTGTGGTTGTGGTTCTTTTCAGCTATCCGATGCAACCCGTGTTCGATTCACGGCGGGGCCAATATTGTATTGACACTCTACAAATTTGCTTTGAGAAGTGTCTCTTTTGCTACCATCCTTTTTCAACTCAATCAAGCCTTCTTGTTCCTCCTTTTTATTCCACTAGCAATCTCCTTCACTCTTATGCTTAAATAGGTTGTAGTTTATTTACACAGTAGGTGGAAAATGCCGCCAACTGGAGGGGCTGCAAGCCTTGGCAACATGAGCTACCTACCTTATTCACTGACAAAAGCCTTCGATATTTTAGAAGTCACGGCAAGGCTATACCTGACTCTACTAGGTCCCTTCTTGAACTTTTGCCTTTTCTTCTCTTCTACACAGCAGGCAATGCACGAGGATCATACGTACTGTACTTACATAGTGGTTATAAGCTTCTGACATCCTTGGTGCCATGAGAGCGTTGCTGTCTCCTCAAGTGCATACCCTCCGAAATGAGAAAAGTCGATTGACTCTATCAGGGGAATATGTCTAAGATAGGAGTACTCGTATCTCCCCGGATGTTCTTGGAAACAGTGCGCGAAAGGTCTGTGCCTCTTCGTTTTCGTCTCCGTCTGCTTGTTCTGCCAGCTCATCCGCCAGTACGAGCATCTCCTCGACATGCTCAAACTCGGTGCAGAATCTCTCTGCTGCCTCTTCCGTGATCTCCGCGGCGAGCCTTGCATCCATTAAGCGCTTCAGGTTCTCCATCGCATCCATCAGGGCCGACGGTAAGAAGTCGTCCAGCGCCTGGCTCGCCTGGGTCAAAGCTGGAGGTTGGACCGCGTCAAGCGCTTTGACCTTTTCAATATCATCTTTGGTGCTCTTCAGCGGCAGCAAAGAATCGATGAGTCTATCCAGCCCGGACTCTGTCCGTAGAAAGAGATATTGACTTTGAGTGAGCTTCTGAGCTTCCGCGTCGATTCTAGCCTGCAGCTCGGCTGCCTTGCCCTGTGTAAAACCATACCGCGAGAGGTTGTCCCTTGTCGTTTCAAGGCAGTTAATGAGAAAGATCGAGTTATCTGGGCTCTCGAGGCCTCTTGCCACGTTCTGGCAGCCGTCCACAAACGGATCGAGAGCTTCTGCCAGTATAGGCTGGAAGTCAGCCTCACGATCGCTCGACGACGTCAGCGAGGTGTCATATGTTTTTAAGATCGCGCTTAGCTGATCTAACGCATCATGTAGGAAATCGGGTAGGCCGAGATCAGCAGGTGTATGCTGGAACTCGCCCTGCAGTGTTGCAATGTGATCCCGCATCAAGGAGCGGAACTGCCTCATGGCCTCAGACTCGAGCTTTCCGAGCGCCTCAACAAGAACAGATTTGCAGGTCAGGAGTCTGTCAAACGTCTCTCGGTAGAAGTTGAGGAGGTTCGCAAGCTTATATGCCAGGATGGTTTCCTCGTTTGTTTGCACGACTTGCTCGACCCGCTGGCGTAATATGCGCGCTGCGCCGGACATGCCGCGGTCGACGAGTTCATTCAGAGCTGCAACTGGATCGAAATCGGCCAGCTCCTCGGACTCATCTGCGAGCAGACGCCAGACTTCGTTCTCGCGCCCTTCTTGAATACCTCTTGCGATCTCGCCGCCCTCAGAGACGAAGAACACCTCGAGCGCCTCTCGTTCGCCAACAGCTGCAGAGTGAATCCAGGCGAGCATGTCCCCAACATATCTGAGTAGGTCGTGAGCCACCAGCTCAATAGGCTTCACTGACGAGTCTTCCACGCCAGACGGTGAAGCGCCCGTCAAAGCCGTGTGGAATGCGTCAGAGAGAATGTGTTCTCGTGCCTCGGCAAAGAAGTCTAGACAGCTCTGGAAAAGCGAGGGTCGCTCAGCGAGAACGCGTAGTGCATGTCGGATAGAAGAGCCTATTTGCGGATTTTCGAGATTTAGGGTCTTGAACTCGCGCTGGATCCACCGGTACAGTTTCTGAAAGGCAAGATTCACGTTTTTGGACGTCTGCTCCATAATCTCGAGGCCGAGCGTCTGGTCCTCAAAGCCCAGAAGAAGCTCGCAGTCCTTGGTGATCTTCTTTGCTCTTGAAAGGACGCTGAAGAACCTCTCATCTACGGGTTCTGACGTCAAAGTTAGAACGGCCACCTCGTCATCTGAGAGAACGAAATGTTCGCTAAAAGACCTTAGGAGCTGCTGCTTGGTCTCAACTTGGCTTTTCTGTGTTATGAGGATTGAGGCTTCGCCGATGACCGGGTCGGTCGCAGCGTTGGCCGCGGCGGTTTGGGTCTTCATGTCGCTGCAACTGGCATTGAGTCTGTTAATAGTGTTGCCTATCCTCCGCAATTGCTAGATAGAAGCAGTCAGCACAACTTTTAATCATGCGTTCGAGGTTCTTCGCCTACCTCAGCCACTTTTCCGAACTGGTTAATGATGTCGCCGTTGCTGTCGATGAGCTCCTTCTGGATGTCAAGTCGCAACTGGCGACGAGCGTCCGGCGTGTTAATCAGACCACGGTCATCGAGCAACGACAATGCCTCACGGAACTCGGTGTCTGCAAGAGATGTAGAGAGCACAGCGGTCACTTTAGACGTAAAGGGGTTGAGTGTCCGGGCAGTCCCCGGTGTCCCTGGCGTGGCAGGCGTGAGAGGTGATTGAGGCACATCTTTAAAAGATGGCAAAGAGGCCAACGGCGGAGGAGCCGCGTTTGAAGTCATGGTGGCAGTTGCGGTATATAAGATGTGTCCATATTCTTGACACCAGATGTACACGCGTATGAGAAAACGTAAAGCAGATGATGCTGTTCAACGCCGTCCAATGTATTTACCCTGCTGGCCTCAGTGACAGGTACCTGCTGGCAGCTGGCAGGCACAGCTAGCGACAGCAACAAGCGCGTGAAATCCAGCCAGGGGGGTGGGGCGGTGGGGG
>SMOB01000013.1:0-123358 GCA_007388105.1 Coniochaeta prunicola | reverse complement strand
TAGAGTCTGGTCTAGCTCAGCTCTTGCAGATACTTCCAGTATAGGTTGTCTCATCAACCAGCCATCAAAGTGCAACTCCCCGTCCCTCTTGCCAAATCTCCACCGGAACGGCGCCGGCAATCAAGCGTTGTAAAGGGGGTGGCCAGTGACGTAGGTGCTAGCGTCACAAGCCCCTTTAAATCAGGTCTTCCACCACCATGGCAAAAACACGAGAAGACGGCAGACCAGGAACAAGGGTGAATTAACTTTGCATCAAAATGGATAGCACTGGGAGACGCAGCCGCTGCAATAGTTGGTTCAGAAAATTGATAAAAACGCCTGCGGCCTGAAATGCACTTCGCTGCAAAATAAGCCAGTGCTAACTGGGTCGAATGCCTGCGCACCAAGGCCGAAGTCCGTTGCATTACCGCTACACCAGCGGTTGCTTCTTCTTGATCCTCAGTAACGCGGCGTGATCCTTCTTCTTCTTCACCTGCCTCTTAAAATTCGGCGCGGGCGCCTCAGCTGCAGGAGCCTCGACAGTCTTCACCGGCAGTGGCGTCGGTAACGGTGGCGGTCCCATCAACCCTGGCGATGACGTCGACGACCCAGCCACTGGACTCTGTCCACTCTCACCATCCCCATCCACCTCCATGGGCTCCTCGAGCGCCTCTTGCCCCCTAGCAAACGCAAACGCGCGTCTAGCAGCCTCCTCGTCCTCTCTTTCCAGTCTCAACCTCTCCTCCTCCTCAGCGCTCACTCCCCTATCAACGTCAACCAGATCCACGCCCTCCTTCTTTGCCCGCTCGATTCTCGCATTCCGGCTCCGAATCTCGTCCAAGGCGTCCGCTACCGCCATCTCCCTCTTAGCATCCGCCGTCTTGGCCTCCAGCTCCGCCATGGCATTCCTCTCCGCATCGACTGCCACCCCGTCGGCCTCCGCCATCTCCCTCTCTAGCCGATCCAGTCTCTGCTCGTCCGTCTCGTCCTTCGTCGGGTCGTCGCCAAGCCCTCTCTTCCATGGGTCCGTGTTGCGCTTCGCGCCCTTCTCGCATATGTAGTCCTGGGACCGCGGATCCGTTTTGAACACGATCTCGGCCGAGCACCGCGTGCAACGTATATAGAACCTAAAATTTCCGTTAGCGATCGCTCAGTTTCCGACTGTCGTGCGTGGACGAAAGATAAAAAGTTATGGCTGGGTCCGTATAAGGCTACTTCCGTGTACTGCCTGATTCCAAGCTAAACGGCTAGCTTCTCTCCTGACTTACCTGTAGATCTGAATTCCTAAATACTTCTCGTCCAGCGGGGTCTCTTTCCTTGCGTTGAACTTGCGGCCTTTGTAGATGTATTCGCCACAAGAAGTGCACCGCATCGAGAAGGGGGACATGAGCCTGACCGTCTGAACTTTGGGGCCGGCTTGCTTAGGGGCTTTCGAGCGGCCCAGAGCGCGCGGGTCCCAGTCAGGTGGGTAATACTTTGCTATGAAAAGAGGTAGGTTAGCAAATATGAAAATGGACATGGATCACGCATGGCGGGCAAGGCAGTCTGCTGCGGAGCGTCTAGGCAAAACTCCAAAGCTCCGAAGAGCGCTCATGCGCATGACGATTGCTTTTCCGGGAGAGCGAGAGGATTATAACTCACTTAGAACCTTTCGCTCAGACATATTGCCTTGTGAACCCGGGCTTGTGAGGTTATGTAGTTGTTTTCGACACCGATAGATGGCAGATAGGAAGAAGCTGTCGGAGTTCCACAGATGCCCGCCCGCTCGGTTATGCTGGACGCCTGGTTGAGCGAGATGGGGAAGTTCACCACTGTCTTATAGATTGCAGTGGATGACAACAGGAGAAGTAGCTGTCAATGTTCGTAGTTCCTTCACTTAATGTTGAGACGCTTCGAGATAAAGTTCAGGCAATGGTCAAGTCCAAGCCACCGAAGATCGACGTCGTTGCGATGACTAATGTGTGGCGCTTTGTACGCTAGCTTTGAACCCTGTCGGCCGTTTATGGGGAATTGAGGCTGAAATAGTGCACGGACCAACTGTTCGGTACCTTCATAGTACGTAGTAGAGTTAAGAACGTCGCCTTAAGCAAGAGCAGCTTTGAAGCCCGAAATAGCGTTTTTGTTAAGGGGCTGCGACTTAAAGACTGGACGCCGTTGTTCTAGAGGTACTGTAAGAATAGTTGGATACTTTAACAGTACCTTCAATCTGTAGAGACATCGTGCTACAGCTAGCTACTGTCATCTACGGGTTTGAGACTACGCGGGCACATTTTCGTTCAGACGGGCTCAACCTACTTCATCATCTCCGCGGGTGCTAATTGTCACTTAATCGTCGTCAAAAGCCTGCTATACTTGCTTTGATTATCACAACAACACTACCATGCCATGATTGGTATGACTATGCCGAGGGTAGTGTATGCTTAATCTGTGTTTCCGCGGCTTCACCCGGTGAGATGTTCACATGGTTGCCGCGTATCGCCGAAGCCGAGGAATTGAGGTCGGGCATCAGCGCTCCAGTGTATATTGACTCATGCCTGTCGTAGATTGGTCTTGTGGGATAGCATGTGGTTGAGGTGGGAGGTTCGGCGTACTGATCGATGTGAAGACGGGAGCCGTGAGGATGAGTCATGGAGTCTGGGCTGGTGAGACCGTGGTAGTGCTTGCATGTGTGGGGGATGGATCGACTCATCTGGTGGATCGCATCATTAGCGGCGTGCGGGGTGCAGCGAGCCGCAAGCTGAATCTTGACACTCTCATTCTTGGTAGCAGCAATGGTTTCTGGTTTGCATCCGATTTACTCCGTACCACGCTCATTGCGCAGCTATGGGTGCTGTCAGAGGAATTTCCTTGATGTTAGATGGTGGTAGGTTGCTAGTAGTCCTTCCAGGTTCTGTGTCTCAATACCGCTCGCTCTTCATGAGGTTCGGTTAGGCGTAAAACTAGCGGACCTAATGGAGGTAGGGGATTAGAGCTACCTAATGGTTGGACACATGCTTGCTCAGTACCTGTATACTGTGATAAGTGAAAACGCTTGGTTTCAGCCGTTAGCCTCCCAATGCCTTTGCCTTCACACCGACAAGCTTAATCGGAGTTATTGCACAAGACCTGTACACAGGAGAACGATCTACAATATACAGGCTTACGGTACACATGCCAGTGTGTACTGGACATTTATAGTCTTGGGTCATTCTATGTACTAGCAAAACTGGGCGCTGGCCACTTCGATGAGTCCCACCGAGACAGATTGATCTGATATACTGCAGTATGGTACTAGATTCTGCAGGCATACGGACGCGAGGACAATGGCTCAGTGTAGTGTAGTGTAGATTGGCCCATATTCACATGCAACTTTGTCAGCTCATAGTCGAGACCAAGCCATGGTATGGCCTTGATAAGAATACAGATAAGCGCCCTCCCTTAAAGAACGGTACTGACGCTTCAATGAACGACCTGACGGTCTTTCAGGGACCGAAGAAGCTCGATGTGGCTTACAGGGCTGGTTTGAGTGTGGTGGAGGTTGTGGGGCCGTCTCGCATATCAGACAGATTCACGTGTGGCCGCGTTTCACGTTATTGACCAGTCTCAGAGCGGTCAAGCCTTACCAACAATTAGGCTACGCGGTAATCCGCATGGAGGACGAACATTCGACAACTCGCCTTTGTTCTCGAATCTAGCCCTGTCTTAGTTTAAAGCCTGCACCAAAAGGAGGCGTCGCTAAGAGCTACCCATGTCCTTATATCGGGCAATGTCGGGAGGGCTTTGCTACGATAATCCATGCGAGTGTTTCTGATCAGTGGTATGCCCCTGAATAGCGGCCGGGGCTGAAAAGCTGTGGCAGTCTCTCATTTTCGGTCACGTTGGTACACGCGCCGACAGATCCAAACCCGTGTTACGTTTGGAGCTTGAGGAAGGGAAAAGCAACGGCGCATTAGAAATCGACCGCAGTATGGTATTGAGCAAGGTCGAGAGTCAGCTATTGCCTCGACTCTGACAGGGGCTTGAGCTTCGGGAGCTTCCAGCAAGTTTGCAATCCCATCGTTGCACAGTGGGCGAGGAATTGGAGACCCCAACAGCAATGCCTGGGGAGGTGGGGAACGTGTGCGGATGGTGTTCCGACACCCGAACCTGGGTGTCAAGGGCCAAGGTTGTCTTGGCCTGTCGTCGGGTTGGATCCGAGAATCTGAAGTTCCCGCGGTTCGGGACGGTACCACGGTACCTTATGGAGTGGTCAAGGAAGCTCGAAATGGATTGATCTCTGACCTTCCCTGCGTCTTGATTGGACCCTTGCCAAAATAGCTGCCGCTGCAGCTTCACCCCACAAAAAGTTTTCTGAAGCGAACTGTGACAACACCTTCATCAACAAATCTTTTGCTTCACGTTTCTTCAATAAATTGACTGACGACGACATCACAGCATCACGGAGCTGTGCCAAGTTCTTGTCCCAGCGATACCATATGTGCTTCTTCTCCAAGGATGCTTATTTGGGGAAGGAAAGTCCGATGTGGCTTCTGTGTGTGCCAAGACTGACGAGCATGGCCCGGAAGCTAATGTGAAAGCTACCATCGGACGGGAGCCGTTAAGGGGACTGACCCGTTGACCGCTTCCCAGACAAGGTACCTACCTACCTTAACCTTAGAGTATGCAGGCTGTTCCATTTCTCCTCGATGTATGTCATGTGAGAGAACAGGATCCCAGCTGGCATTCTTGATCTGCAGTTCAACAGCGGCCCAACAAATCTCGAGTCGCTTTGTTGTGAGGCGTACCACGTAGTTGAGGAAGGAAAGCCTCCCATGGATCTCAAAAGGCGGACTTTTTAGGTGAAGTGTCAACTTGCCCTCGTAAGCAATCTCGAACTCCTCTGGAGCTCGACAATTTCCCATCGGCCACGCACTCCGAGACCATCGAATTCAAACTCCACCTCGGTGACTCCTTTGGTGTAGCATAGGGTAATACTGGGGTACCACCTACTACAGCACGTAGTACATTAACAATCATTCTCCCGGGTCCGACTTCTTCCATGTGGTACCCTTCCTTGCAAGCGCTTTCTCTTCTGGAATAAAGTACAGGGTTGTCGAGCCGGCGAATTTTCTGAAGCTGCCCCTGTTTTCATTTTCGCTTTTTTTATAAGTCGGACCCACATTGAAGGCAGATGCTGTTCCTGGCAGCCACGGTCAAGATATCTCAATACAGGCGGTTGAAACATTGGACGGAAATCGCGAAACCGTCTCTGGCATGGGCACTGTCACAGCAGGCAATATCGCATGGTTAAAAAGTCCTTAACTCGGCGGGTGTGCTTCCCGTCGAATGTCTTATTAAGAAGACAAGCCACCGCCGGTAAGAGATCCACGACGTCCTACGGACCATCCATCCTCGAAATCGACCATCCGGCAAGTTCGCCCGGTTGCAATCCATCTGCCACATCCCCACCACATATTCCGCTCGGCAGAGTAGCTGTTCCTGGTGACTGTGCTCCTATCCGGAAGTGGAACAAGACCTCTGGCGTTGCAGCCAGCCGTTTCTTTTTCTCACACTCATCCTCAGCGCTCCCCTTCGGACAACTATTCGTCCCTTCTCCTCTTCCACATGCCATGGCGTCCTATGCATACAGCACATCCAGCTCTGATATCTCGACACCTCGGTCCATTTCCCCCTCATCATCGGTGATATCCGGCCGCTCATCGCAGTCATCCATATCCAACAAACGCATGTCCATATCGTCCCGGCGCATATCGGCTTCAAACCCAATGTCCTCGGTAGACATCGCAACTATCGAAGAAGCCATGAAAATGGCCAACCTAGATACCCACCGAGGTTATGCACAGAACCACTATGGGGAGGTCAAGCAGTATGCAAAGACTGAGTACATCTCTCATAGCCAAGCTGCAGGCTATCAAGTTCTCCGAGAACCGTTGTGGAACAAAGGTAAGCTTATACTTTCGGGAAGTCCCTCGGTGCTTGGACTCCGTCTGCATGTGCTCTGCGATCAATGTCAATTCGTCCATATCACGGTTGCTTCCGCCGCTCCAGACGGTGATTCATGTCTGAGATGACTTATAACCCGTCCCTTCCCCAGGCACTAAGCTGACATTTCCCGCCCTAGGACTTTCTTTCACACCTGAACAACGAGTGGCTAAGAACCTAACCGGCCTAATACCCCACGTTATGGAGAACCTCGACAAGCAGTGCGAACGGGCACTGAGGATGAT
The DNA here is from genome assembly GCA_007388105.1 of Coniochaeta prunicola. NCBI lineage: Eukaryota > Fungi > Ascomycota > Sordariomycetes > Coniochaetales > Coniochaetaceae > Coniochaeta > Coniochaeta prunicola. The sequence continues at coordinate 117,173 of SMOB01000013.1, read as the reverse complement.
CCGGTCCCGCCAGACCAACATCGACAGGTACCTCTATCTGTCGACGATCAAGGACCAGAATGTTGATCTGTTTTACCGCCTGCTTATCGACAACGCCAAGGAGATGATGCCGTTGGTCTATACGCCGACCATTGGCGACGTCTGCCTTCAGTACTCGACACTCTATACCCGCCCTGAGGCTCTGTACATTTCTATTAAACAGCGGAAATCTATCAAGACCATACTACAGAACTGGCCTTATCCAAATCCGGAGATCTGTGTTGTGACGGACGGATCTCGAATCCTTGGTCTCGGTGATCTTGGTGTCAATGGTGTTGGCATTCCGGTATGTGTCAGCCGAGATTCTTGGCGCTATGTCCTGTGGACCGTTGACCCCTGGAAACTAACGTGCATGCATTAGATCGGCAAACTAGCCCTATACACGGCAGCGGCCGGCATCCATCCGGAGAAGACGTTGCCCATTGTCTTGGACTGTGGAACTGCCAACGAAACCAACCTGAAGGACCCTCTATACCTGGGTTTACGCTCTAAGCGTATCCCCGTGAGCGAGCAGCAGGACTTCATGGATGAGTTCATGGAGGCTGCTCGTGAGGTCTACCCTGAAATGGTTGTTCAGTTTGAGGACTTCGAGAGTGAGAAGGCCTTCAACTATCTGGACCGTTATCGCAATAGCTACAAATGCTTCAACGATGATATCCAAGGGACCGGAGCTGTTGTCCTTGCTGGGTAAGTAACATTTGCTCTGCTATACAATATTCGCAGCTTACATCTGGACAGTTATATCGGCGCCGTCAACCTTTCTGGCGTGCCGATAGAGGAGCAACGTCTTGTGTTCATGGGCGCCGGTTCTGCCGGCGTCGGCGTCGCTAAGCAGCTCGTCGAGTACTACACCAAGCGTGGGCTCTCTGAAGCGGCCGCAAGGGACAAGTTCTGGCTCGTTGATACCAAGGGGCTAGTGACTAAGGACCGCGGTGACAAACTAGCCGACCACAAGAAGTACTTTGCGCGGACGGACAACAACGGTCACCAGTTCCGTAGCCTGGAAGAGGTCATTGAGTATGTCAAGCCATCGGCCTTGGTGGGACTGACGGCCACCTTTGGCGTTTTTACAGAGTCTGTCGTTCGCGCTCTCAAGGCATCTGTCGATGCTGGCGGCCTTGGTCGTAGGCCAATCCTCTTTCCGCTCAGCAACCCGCTGACAAAGGCGGAATGCACATTCGAGCAGGCCGTCCAATGGACGGAGGGCACCGTCCTGTTTGCCTCTGGATCCCCCTTCTCGTCGTTCAGCGTGAAGAACGGCGATCACTCCGTCACATACCACCCCAACCAAGGCAACAACGTTTATGTCTTCCCGGGCATCGGACTCGGTGCCATCCTCTCCAAGGCCAGCAGAGTGACTGACAACATGATCTACACATCAGCTGCGGCCCTGGCTGGCTCGCTGAATGCTGATGAGATCCACAAGGGCCTCATCTATCCGCGCATCGAGCGCGTTCGCGAAGCCAGCATTATCGTGGCTCGTGAGGTCATGAAGGCTGCCCGTCTCGATGGCGTCAGCACGCTACCGGAAGAGCAGTGGGTTGAGTGGGAAGAATGGGGCGACGTGGCTCTGACCAAGTACATCAAGGAGCGCATTTACGACCCGGTCCTCTAAGCGTTCCCTCGGGAGCTTGGGAACAGGCGGCGGTAGTGATTACACTGGCTGGTCTTGGGCCGTGATCGTTTTGACGTTACTAAGGCGAGATTTCAATAATCTTGTCCTCCGTGACTCGGATCGCTGTTGAATTGACAGCCGTCATAACTGGTATTTGACGGTTGCTTCTTTTTGACGGCTTTCTAATTATGACGCTTAAGCGAGGGCAAGGGATTTTGCAGGGACAGAAAACTCTGCATCGGTTACATATAATACCATTTGGTTGGGGACACGGATATACACCCGCATTTTGCACGGGCAGACAGAATAGACAATAGGGGTCCAGATGATATCTCCTACTTTTCCAAAACCGATGACTGGAGACCTTTCTCTGACATAGCTAGAAAATGAAGGCTAATTTGCTGGACCACTCCTTAATCGCACACGGCGCACAACATCGAGCTTTACCTTATGCATACGAACGTCACTGATTAACTGCAGCTCAGCGCATATTACTTGGGCAGCAGTACATACAAGCCGGCGAACCACTGCTCGAGCACTAGAGTAGAGCTGCCTTAAATGGGACAGCAGCATTCTCCACACTTGCCTACACAAAATATCCAATCTCGACCAAACAACAAATCTTTGTCAATGGAAAGTGCAACTTGGAGCCACAGGCAGGTATGCACAGCGCTGGATTTGATCCATTGATATGCAACATCGACTCGCTGCCGAGGCCTGTGGCTGTGATACCTGGCTTTGTCTGCAGATTCGGCTGCGTCGCCGCATCCTCAGCACATGTCACTGATTGGGCTCTGTCCCATAGCGGACAGGCAGATTTGCCAATTGTCCATTTACATGCGGTAGTCCGCAGACGCAGACCAGTCAGTGGCTCTCAATGTAGGTCCGTGACTGGGAAGCTCATTTGCGCATTGTCATTTCTCAATTGCGCAAATCATACGTCCAGTACGGCCTTCCTTCGAGAGTCGACGCTTTGCGTCCGAGTGGACGAGCACTTAGGCACTCCTGCAAACTCCAGTCCGGAAAATACGTTTAGTCGTACGGACCACCCTGGAGCTTAGCTTTCGCTTGCCACTTTCGCTTGCCAGAGGCTGTGAGCGAATTCCTTTGGTGCATAAGTCGCTGATCCTCGTACCTAATCGGCTGCAAGGGGAAAGTGAGGCTGTCTAGTCTCTCAGACGACCTGTCCGATTAGGAGACCGAAGAGAACCCAAAACGTGCTATTACCCTATCGTCCATTAAAACAGCAGAGAGGGTTGAGTTCGTTTCCTGAGGATAGAAGCAAAGGTGCTCTTAAAGACGACACTGAGCCTCATATTTCAGTAACCCCTCTTGTTTAAACCTTCCAAATAGACACTGCTCGCTGCTCATTACGGCTTTCCCTTCTCGATAGCCATGCCACACAGTCAGCATGACAAACAACCATCTACAAACCGAGCAAGCCGCCGTTCCGGATCCCATTATTCCAAGAGCAAGCCGGAGAAGCCAGTACAGCCCAAGAAGAATGTCAAAAGTCAACCCCTAGCTGAAAATGCTGAGTCGAGCGTGCAAGCGCCAGTCGTACAGTTGCGGCCATGGTCTCCATGGATTCCCGGTGACGACGGCAGGTGGTTTTATCAGGGACGCCTGAAGGCCGATGGCAGTGAGTTCAGACTGCTAGATTTGGCCGTGTTTCAGGACCTTCAACTAACTAATTGACCGAGGCGGATGGGAATACCAGTTTACCGAAGGCTATCCTCCAACGTCTAGGCGGCGAGATCCAAGCGTAGCCGTAGTCTACCCGGCTCTCACACAACTTGTGTCTTATGATCCACCGATAGCAATTTCACCCGCCATCCATGAGACTCGTTCACTGCACTTGGAGCCACTGGATGGAGAAGAAGCCGTGGAGTATAACAACGATAATACTGAGGGGCAAGACGACGAAACAGGGGCCTATACCCAAGCAGGTCCGCAGCTAGTGTACACTACGGCCACTGAGCAATCTCAAGCGGTAGTCCTAGCAAACGCAGCGCGACCACCAGCAGTTAACAGTGGTAAGGGCGGACAAGCGGCCGTGAAACAGTCCGCTGCGAGGAGCGGAAAGAAGCTCAGCGCCATCGTCAAGGCAGACAAGGAACGCCGGATCAACTCGAGAAAGAGGGTCAAAAGCTGGCTCAGCGAAGTGACCCCTTAGAATCAAGTCGACCACTATGCATTGGACCTATGTCTCGATCAAAAGGAAACAGAAAGCAAGGTGTGTAATTTGCCCTGACCTCGCACATACGTCCGTCATGACGCCCCCACTAACATATTCATAGACTCAAAAGACCCTGCTTCACCATGCCACCATATCTCACTACCTAGCCAAATCAGCCAAAAGATGGGCACACTAATCATCCTGCAATCTGACAACAAGCTTCTTCTTCGCCCCGCCTGACTCAAAAATCTCCGCCGCTCTAATGACGGCCTCCCACCCCTTACCCTCAACGAGCTGGTACTCCAGCGGTTTGATAGCGCCGAGCTCGAGATGCTTCTCCAGGTCCGGGATCCATGCCGCCAGCTGGGCGGTAACCTCGCGGCCGACGGGGTTGTCCTGTCCCATCTCGCCCAGCATGCAGCGGTACTCCCCGATCCCATTGGGGGTAGTGAATGGTGTCCTACGAGTTTGGGGGTTCGGTCAGTTAAGGGGTATCTTGACAAGAGACTGTGGATGGACTGGGAAATGAATGGCGGTACGGCAGGGGGTGTGCGCTACGAACCAGGTATTGACGGTGCTGTACAGCTTCTCCTCCGCTGTAGACACCTGCTCCAGAGCGGCGATGGCCGTCTCGTGCGCGATGGCGCTGGCGTCGAACACGCGACCGAACTTGCCGTCCGTGGTCTCTTTGATCACGGAAAGTTGGCTCGGCTGGACGGCGAGGTTGTGGTCCAAGGTTGCGGTAGCGCCGTGCTTGAGGGGGACCTAGGCTGGCAGTCAGTAATCCACGGTTGCCTGTGGGATTCACTTGGTTGTTCGTACCGATGACTTGGCGGCTGATGAGGAGGCAAGCACTTTGTATCCGGCTAGACGAGCGATCTATGCGCGACGAAGGTCAATATCTGAAGAAGAATTTGCGGGTTGGGAGGCCAGCATACCTGCACAGCAACAGATCCCACACTACCGCTTCCACCTAGCACGATAATCCACTCATCTTTCTCCTCTGCCTTTTTGCCCGGCTCAGGCAGCGTGATCTTTAGGCCGTCGATAAGACTGAGCACGGCGGTCTTTCCCTCTGTTAGCACTTCAACCGTCTGCTCCGTACCGCCCCTCCCCCCGGAAGAAAGTAAGAAACTCACCTCGAGCGCCACCCCAAGGGTACTAGCCTCCTCAGCGGTCAAGCCCTCGGGCCGACGGAACGCGACCTCCTCGTTCATGAGAAAGCGCTCCTGGAAGGTGGCGTACTCGTTCTGGCCGACTCGGGTGCACCCGAAGACGGGGTCCCCGACCTTGAAGCGAGTGACCTCCGGGCCGACGGCGACGACGACACCACTGCCCTCGCAGCCGAGTACGGCGGGCCAGGGCGAGATGACGTTTGTGCCTGTGTGCTGCATTAGGGGCTCCCTTGAGAGGAAAAACAGTTAGCCGGGGGCTTAGTAAGGGGTTGAGGAGCCAAGTTGGAAGGGGACGAAAGAGTGTAAGGAGCCGGCCCGCTTTAAGGGGCGACTGACACTGGGTTTATGCCTGTCACGAGGGACTTGACGAGGATTTGCTTGGGGCCTGGTTCGGGGATCGTGATCGTAGAGACGATGGTGTAGGGCTTATTGGGAGCTGTGACGAGAAGACCGGATTGAGTTGCCATTTTGTCGAGGTTATTCTTGTATGTTATGCAATGGCACGTAGAGACAAGATGCGAGGAGATGTTCAAACTGTTACAGATGGGAGTTGTGATAGAGCACATAGATATCAAAGACGCAAATAGGCCCCTTTATATCCCCATGCAGCTTACACCAGGTATACGGTAACGTCCAACACTAAGACCGAACTCCGCCCCGCCTGCATGCCCTTCACAGAAAGCACCACCGGTGTAAAGGGCGATGATCGAAGATACCGCAGCACTAACGCCGGTCTGTAAGACTACCGATACTTCTGTCTTGTTCCAGAGGTGCTTATATCGTGGTCGGCTTGGCAGAATTTGGGAAGCCACTGGAGGCTTGATCCCGGTCCGCGTGCTACAATACAGCCCCTTTGCTCTGGGCTGTTTAGAATCTAGGCCCTGTTCCGCACTTACCTGCATACCGTACACACCTTCAGAGCCGTGTAGCCGTTGTGGCGTGACGTAGGTAGACTTTGTTTGGGACAGTCCTATCGATAGAAGATGCTCCATGCAGTTTTGAATACTATCTCTTGAGAAGGTGTGATAAGCCCGGCGGAATGGCACGCCGTCCGCATATAAAAGTGCTGAACGAAAACAGCAAGAGACAATGACGACGAGCGTTATCTGCCTTCAGCCCTGGGGTCTACACCACGACTCCAACCCAGCGGTAAGGCCTGCAGATGCGGCTGGAAGTGTGGATGCAACGGTAGGGGGGTTTTATCTTGCCTGTGCTGCACTAGCTCACCACCATTTGGTTCAACAAATCTCCTACACCAGGCATGCATTTCTATACAGCTTCGTTCGTAGGACATTGTGTGCCGATGTCCCATTGGATATATGTCCGTAGCGACAGCACTCATGCGACACGCACGGTTCTCTACCGCTTTGGTCGGCCCATGATAGTGGCGAACTGAATCCGCACATATCACCGTCGGCTTGATTCTGCCACCGAAGCACGGCTCAAATCAGGAGCATAACAAGTCATCATCGTCGTTGATATCACTCATTGTTCGTAGCCACTTCCCTTACGTGGACAGTGCTGCCTTCGGCTGCCCCTTTGAAGGGCCCGTCGTAGAGCGGCAAATCGTTATCTTAGTTGACTTGGATTTCTGAAGGCTGACGGACTGGAGTCGACGGTCTATCTGGTCTCAGAGCGGACCTACGTCCAGACACCATGATGTACCCGGAACGAATGATGAGTCTTGCTAGGTAAAAGTGTGCCGCGTATGATTAGTTGCCTGCTAATGTTAACCAGAAACACTTGTCCGCGTGTCTATATTCCCAAAACCGCCTAAATGTACAGCTACCCGAAGCTGATGAATCGTCGCATCTATCATCCCGAACACCGATGCTGCGTGGTGCGCTTCTCTATTAAGCATTAGGCCAAAGCAGTCACTCCGAGAACACCGCCCGCTCGTAATTCCAACCAAAGCAACCGAATTTCCTAAGTCGCACAAGCCGCCGCGGTTTCTAAGCAGAAGCGGCCACCGGCTGCTCGGCACTTCCAGCAGTCTCGGCCTCGAGCGTCCCCGGAGCCGTAGCGCCAGGCTCCATTTCGCCCTCCATCTGGCGCTCTGCATCCTTGCTCTCTGGCAAAAAGTCTTGACCCTTCTCCCCAACAGCAGCGAGCTCCAGCTCGGTCTTCGCGGCCTCGCCGCCTAGACCGATGATATCGATCCAGCTCCAGGCCTCGACCGCCCCGTCAGCTTTACGATCAAGTATCGCCCTGTCGTCATGGATACCGTCCTCAAAATCCTTGCTGCCGCCTGAGCCCTCCTTGATGCTCGCATCCAACTTATCGACGTGAGCGCCTTCCACAAGGTCGCCAGCCCAGGTGCGTGTGACAGGCACATTGTTGCCCCGAAGAAACTGCAACGCCGCCCGGAGGTTGAGTCTGAGTGCACGCTCCGGTGCATCAGAGCCAAAGACCTTCTTGCAGAGCCAGGGGAAGAGGACTCCAAAGTCGCTTTGATTGAGATGGGCACTGTTCTTGACGTAGAAGACATTTGGTTCTGGCAATCGCAAACCAGACGGTCGCTCGAAGTCCGCCGCAGATACCACACGAGCGGCTGGGTTTGGAGACAGAATGCGGGCTTTCGTGTGTAGGTGTTCGGTCCACTTGAAGAACGTTTCAGACTCCACGACCAGTATTGCCGCGCCACCAGGTGCAGTAGGGACGTCTGCGTATGCAGGCAATGGAAGCTCTAGTAGAAGAGCAAAGGTAGCTGATACCAACGGAAAGCACCACATGTCGAGAAGAATGGTTGGGTTTCTTTCCGTGATTTGCTTCCGGATGGCCGAATCCGGCCGCGGCGTGAAGGCCGGTTCAGCCATGGAGGTAATCTCCTTGCGATCGGCGTAGTAGGTACTCTTGAGCAACTGGACTATGGTAGCAGCGCCAAACGAGTGACCGCCGAATATTATCTTTCCTGGATTATGAATGTCGAGTTTTGCCTGAAACTGTTGCAGAGCGGATATTGGTGTCGTTCCGTTCATATTAGATTCGATGACATGTCCGATCGCAGTGTCCAGACCCACGAGTGCCTCCATGCACAGGCCTAGTTCCCAGCAACGGATACGTATTTGCTTGTCTCTCGCTCGCCAGACCTCGGGTGTTTGTGTGTGACCAATGCGGACATATGGTACTGCCTGCTGAGTCCTCCGCCTGAAGTAACGGTCCTGGTTCTTTGGGTCACGTATCAAGGAAAGCACCGCACTCCCGTCTCGGTGTTCAGGGCAGATCACAACAACACCGTGTGACGCTAGGGATCCGGCGAAGTGGCTGTATGCATTCCGACTACCTCCAAGGCCGTGGTCGAAAACCATAGTCGGCCATCGTCCATTGGGTATCTCGGGGGGTGGCGATTCTAGCGATGCGTTTTTATGTACGGGTATCGAGATATAGTTCATGTGTCGTGGTAAGAACCTAGGTGTGGTTAGCTAGTGATAGAGATTGAACGGACCAGAAATCACTTACGAGAGTACTGAAGCCACCATCGGCCCAATGCCGAGAAACTGGGTGTAGGCGGACACATGTAAGCGTTGAGGGGCCGGTAGCCACGTTATCCGCTTGCCATTTGTGTCTGGTGTAGCGGGGTAGAAGACCCGGAACAGGACAGTATGTATATGCGTTGCACCGTCCGGCGTCGGGCTGACGGGCTCAAGCTCTGATATGGGTATCTCGACATCGATCGTGCCAACTTTATATGGGCCGGTGTATTCGGGGAAGCCGGGTATTGGGTTCAAGCGCGATAGATAAGACGACAGCTTCTGGCTTGCGGCGGTGGCGGTCGCCATTCTAGAGCCACGCGTAGAGAGGTTACGGGAGCTCGGTAAAGGGAGGCAGCGTGTTCAACCTGGCAGATATCGCACTGAGGAGGCGAAGTGAGGTTGTAGGTCGATTGTCCGGCGCGTTCGGAATCACGATAAGCGCAATTGAGAAATCCGGGTTCAGAAGAGAGCAATTACTGTAAATCAAATGGCTCGCAGGCTTCGTAAATAAGGTAAAGTTGTGATTGTAGAGTTGTAGGTAGAGGTATAGGCGTGATGGTCGTGAAGATGGCGAATGTGGTTGTGTTGAGACGGAAGAGTTGAAGACAAGACGGGTATCAGCCGCTTATCGAAACTTTTTGGAGAGGCAATGACGATCTGACGATTGTCAAGGCTCGTGGCTCGTGCCCACCTTCCCGAGTTGGCACAACGTCACGATTATAGAGTACCTCGGTACCTTCCAGGTTGCCGCCTTGATTTTGTACCCTGAGTCTAGACCAGTTTTTTACCCCTCAAATCATTGTCACAGAGCACAGCCAGGCAAGTCTTGAATCGTTTAGCTTAGTAAGTAGAGGCATTGAAGACATTTCCAGGTTGTCTTCTTACATTTGCTGGCGAGGATTGTATCTCGTTGTTAGAAGTGCCAGTTTCGCGCTGAACCTCGACATGTGACCATAACCCGCCTCTTCACAGGTACTGCTGGAATACCACCAAAATAATCCCAGCAGCCTATAAGCAGATGCAATATTATCGCCTGGGAATCGTTGGGAGTTAAGCTTGAAGAATGATTTGTGGTATTGCATCCATATCATTGGACAGCATGTTACTAAAGTTGTAGATGGCAGGCGTTGCAGCCCGGATCACTGGCCCGCCCGCTTTCCCGAAGAACCCCTGCCAACCCCGGATCTCAACCAAAACTTAACAAGCGGGAGTTCCTGGCGCTCTTTTCCCACATTTCACATTTGTATCACGGGTATTGAGAGATGCCGTGGGGATTCTAGCTGGTCAAAGATGGACACGCTACGGGCACAACAAGACGGCGGTGAGCCTGACCTGGACTTCATCTTCGACGGCTTCCTGTGCTCCAAGCCGACTCCTCCAGTCATTATCACGGTCACGCTGGTCACGACCTGTGTGTCGATTCTCACCCTTTTGAGCCCTCGATATCAACACAACGGGCTGTCCGTTCCCGCAAGAATACTCTGGGCGATATTCTGGCTGTCCTTCCTGGCTGCCGCTTTCTACCAAGCATGCTGGTTCACCGCCATCGCCTCTTGGGGTCTACGTATCTTTAACCCGGTCCGAGCTGGTCCTGGCTTGGGTACTGGTCGAACCCTGCTCCACGCCATCATTTTCCTTCTCGTGCTCGTCGGCTCGCTCCTGTTCCTCGCCTTCTTGCTGCTGGCGGTCAGTATCGTCACCTTCTTCAAACTAGGCTCGGTATTAAGAAGAGACCGGGCAAAGGCCAGCTACAAGCTAATCCTGGGATGACGGGAGGCATAATACTATGCAATCGCGATATGTCCACCTTATGGTCCTTTGAACCATTCGCCGACCGGCCCAGACGATTCAAGACCCGTCATGCCGTGTTAAACAACTCTTCCGTGAACCCTGCGCAGTCTGTCGAAAGGCTTATTGACATGTAGGGGGCGCACTGGCGAAAACCTAAAAACCAGCATTTACAGGTCCATCACGCGACTGATGACAGCCATAGGGTCATGCTATAAGCGCAGCGGAGTGATCATCGATAAAGCCTATATTGTGGCGGCGCGGTTGAGAAACCTACCACAGAACAGCAAATGCAAGCTGACTGCCACAGCGCCCCGGCAACCGGAACCCCACATTGATAAGAGGCGTTAGCGCCAGGGGGGAGCTGCGAGACACCCAGTCACTTGCTCTTATCACACCTTCCGAACGCAGCTGTCTGACCCAAACGCCATTACTATATCCCCACAACGTCTCCTCCCGAGGTGACTGACTCTCGAGCTCCCACCTCATCCACAACCGCACTGCACTGCTATCTCTCCTCGCCGTTGATCAAACCGAGCAGCACTCCGCCGATTGTGAGTTTGAACAATCGAACACTTCAGCCATGACCCGCCAAACGCCATCCAGCCTCCGTGCTCGAAGCTCGAACCTGTCTCTCAGGACCGCCAGTCCCTCTATGACTGCATGCCCGCAAGTCGAGGCTAACCGTCACATGGTCGGACAGTCGCTGTGGGAGAGCAGTATACGTGGGCAGGAAACAGGATATTCAGGCGCCTTCATTGCTGCTGATATGGAAAAGCGACCCCAAAGCGACAATACCGTCTGCCTGAACTGCTACTCGCAGTTGGCGCAACAAGAGCGATTGCTAGTAATGCTTGCTCTGACGGAAAATTGCCGGCTTTGCGCCTTCCAGGCCATCCGACCCGAAGCCTTCACCAAGCCCTTCTGTGACTTTTTGACCGAGAATCCAACCATCTTCCACACCGTCGCCTACGCCAAGTCTAAGCTAGAAGCTGCTGGGTACAAGCAGGTAAGCCTTGTGCCGCGTTATCCCCTTGCGCATCACGGCGAATGCTTATAAGGATGTGACCATAGCTACCCAGCCGCGATGCGTGGGCCGGCAAGCTCGAGCCAGGCGGAAAGTACTACACGACACGCAATGGCAGCTCCATCATCGCCTTTTCCGTCGGCAAAGCATACAAGCCCGGTAACGGTGTGGCCATGATCGCCGGCCACATCGACGCTCTGACCGCGAGGCTCAAGCCCGTGAGCACGAAGCCGAACAACAATGGCTACATACAGCTAGGCGTGACCCAGTACGCTGGGGCCCTGAACGAGACCTGGTGGGACCGTGACCTTGGCATCGGAGGCCGAGTCATCGTCCGCGACGAAGAGACTGGCAAGACGACAGTCAAGCTTGTCAAGCTGGACTGGCCTATCGCTCGTATCCCGACTCTAGCTCCTCACTTTGGCATCGGCATGATGGGTCAGAACAACAGGGAAACCCAAGCAGTTCCCATTATCGGGCTTGACAACAGCGACCTGCACCAGTCCTCCTCGGACGCCGTCCCCCCCGCCGCACCTCTGGGCGGAGCCGGCTCTTTCACCTCGACCCAACCCCCAAAGCTAGTCAAGCTCATCGCCAGCGAGCTCAACATCAAGAACTACTCCACCATCCTAAACTGGGAGCTCGAGCTCTTCGACCACGCCCCCGCGACCGTCGGCGGCATGGACAAGGAGTTCATCTTCGCCGGCCGCATAGACGACAAGCTGTGCTCCTGGGCGGCCCTCCAAGCCCTTCTCCTGGCTGACGACTCCGACTCCGACGGCGTGATCAAGCTCGTCGCCCTCTTCGACGACGAGGAGATTGGCTCGCTGCTCCGCCAGGGCGCGCGCGGCAACTTCCTGCCCATCACCATCGAGCGCGCCGTCGAGGCCCTAGCCTCAAAAGGAGCGGACGACGACGACAAAGCCCTCGGCTTCGGCCCGGGCCTGATCGGCCAGACCTACGCGCGCAGCTTCCTCGTCTCCTCGGACGTGACGCACGCGGCCCACCCCAACTTCCCCGCCACCAACCTCGCCAACCACTCCCCCCGCCTCAACGTCGGCGTGGCCCTCTGCGTCGACGGCTCCGGCCACATGACGACGGACGCCGTGTCGATCGCCATCCTCGACCGCGTCGCCGCCCTCGTCGGCGCCGTCAACCAGACGCACATGATCCGCAACGACAGCCGCTCCGGCGGCACCGTCGGCCCCATGCTCAGCAGCGCCATGGGCGTGCGCGCCGCTGACGCCGGCATTCCGCAGCTGAGCATGCACAGCATCCGCGCCACGACGGGCGCGCTCGACCCCGGGCTGGGAGTGAAGTTCTTCAAAGGATTCTTGGATAAGTTCGAGAAGGTTGATGGGGAGTGGACTGACTGAGGGTTGGTGGTATCTGTGAGAGAGCATGCGTTGAGTATTGTCGGCGTCTAGATAGCACGGATCAGCGATTCTTGGAGATTTTGGAGGCGTGTATGAGCAGTCGCCGTCATAGCATGTTGAATTGAGGCGTACATGAATTCGGATATCTAACTGGTAGGAGGTTACTTAGGCTAGATGTATAGTAATCATAGATGGCATCTGACTGGAGGTCCCTTACATGGAGCAGATCGAAAAACATGGCTTCTTAGTTTTCAATTGCAATGCGTAAACCCTAGTCAAATGCATGGTATCTTACGCTGTTCTTCAAACGCTAGCTGAGCAGTCAAACAAGACATCCCGACACCCAATCCAAACCGAAACTATTCTTCTCGAAACACCAGCTCTCACTCAGTATCACTGCCCTTCCCGCCCCTAACGAACCGCTCCGCCTCCCTGACCTCCATCCGCTCCTCAAGCATACTCCCCGTATCATCGTCGTCGTCGTCCTCATCGTCAGTCTGCAGCCCGTTCTCATCCGCGTCATCCTCGTCCTGGCTGTCCCTCCGCCCCTGGTCCCCGACAGGCCTCCTCCGCTTCTCAAAGTCCTGCCTGTGCGCGTCGGCCATGATCCTAGCGATTGACCTGTGGCCCACCGTCTCCGCCCGCCGGCGACGCACTGTTCCCTCAAATTCCATCGGCCCCTGCTCCGCCGCGGCGGGCGTGGTCGGCGTTGTCCGGTCCGCCGGGGGCGGCCGGACTTCGATGCCCGTCGACTTGGCGCCCATGGACCGCGGTGTGAGACCTGCGACGGCGGCGTGTACCTCCTCAGGGTCCATGGGGCCACCCTCACCCTCGCCGTGTACGGCGTCTGCCTCGAGGCTTGGCCGCTGGACGATCGGTTCAAGCTGGTAGGGCAACGGTACATCGCGCGAGGCACGGTACGAGGCCACGTTGGTGCAGTGCTCGTTCTCGACGCGAAAGAGGGTCCACATACCGCGGCGCGTGACTTCGGCGAAGGCAACGAGGAATGAGCAAATGGTGCTGTGCTGCGTGTCGTGGGTGAAGATTGCGTAGAAGATCCAGGAGAAACGGAGGCAGGGGTCGATGATCATTATGGCGTAGTAGGGCCATTTCTGTCTGAGGGCGGTGACGTCGCGGAGGAATCGGTGCCTTGAGTGGGACTGGAGAAGTGAGAAGTCCATGAAGATATCCCATATGGCTGTAAAAAGGTTTAGTCAAACTCGTGACGCTGCATTAGAAGGCCGGAAGTGGAACCTACAGGTGTAAACGCCGTTGATCGTCGAGAAAGTGACGAACAAGGCGAGGTTGATATGGGAATTCTCGACACGGTACAAGCTGAGGCAAACAGCGGCAGTAATAGTCATGATGTACTTGCCACAGTTTACCAGGTGGGGAAAGACGTTTCTGGTATCATAGTAACGCCGGATACATTGAAAGGCACGCCAGATTCCAGGCAAAGTCGAGAAAAAGCCAAGCAGTCTCGAATGGCTCGAGTTGCATTGTTCTGGGTCACCCCAGTATGTCGCATACAGACAGAAGAATAGCTCGATGTTCTATCTTGAGGTTAGCTACTGTGGTGCCAGTAGGAGGTTTCTATTCCTTACACTCATCGCATAGGTTAAGGAACAGTAGATATCTCCCAGAAAGAAGTCGCGGAACTCGACAGGGTATAATCCGGCGAAGAACAAACGCCACTGGAAGCCTACATTAGCAATCATGAACTTGAGGCCTGGCGGGTGACAAACTCACATGAGCATACAAGAACCATCTCCGGCTCTTGTACCGTAGAATAGGTGCAGGAAAGAAAAGGACCGCAAGGCTGACTCCGATCAGGATGACAGGGTAGTACAGATACATATCCGGTGAGCCATACTGAGAAAAGTTAAGCCAAATGAAGATGCCGAAGAGTAGTAAGAAAAAACTGGGAAATTCTGCAGCCTGGCGCCAGTCGAGGTGATCCCTCAGGTCGAATTCGAAAATGAAAGGGTAGTTGATCTTGTTAGCCGTCCAGATTCGGCAGTCCAAACAGAACAAAGCGAAGAGGTACAGCATCAGGAAATACCCGCCGTAGATCTGCAGGAGATACCCGGTATTGACGCGCATCACGGGGTCTGGTGCATGTAACAGCAGGTCCGCGCCGAAAGCCAGGCCCTGGACGGCGAAAACTGCGCCAACACCAACTAGAAGTCCGCTACGGAAGGAACTGGCCGACTGATCTGCCCTTTTGGTAAAACTGCGCAGCTTACCAGCCGCGATCTTGTGGTTTCCCTTCTCAAAATACCGGGCGTATAGGTCTTCCACCGTGTTAATGTGGCCGTCCAGCACGTCGCTGTTCACAAACCAAGCCTTGCTAACTTTCTCGTTCATATATCGGTACGGTGGCCGGGCATTGACGGCTTTGTCGTACTTCTTGTTCAACTTTCGGAAGGCTGTTCGATTCAGAAGCGCGTATGATTTTAGCAGCTCCAACCCGCGGTAGAACTCCTGGAGTGCAAGTTTCAGCTTCCTCTTAGCTGTGCGGTACGGGACGTCGTGGTCAACTGGCCGGCGGCTGTAGTCTCTATTTCCAGAGGATGGGTGCCCAGGAGCTATGACTGGAGTCCGAGCCATCTTTGCTAGGGCCTTCGAGTTTGGACCTGGTTTGAACAACTTGTCTTTTATCGGGTCCATCCAGCCGGCCGACTTGTGCTTCCCGATTTCTAGCTCTTCGTCTTCGTTGTTATGGCTGTTGCCATTCTCTTTCCGTCTCCTTAATTCCGCAATCTCTTCAATTCTGCGGTTTCTCATCTCATGGAGTTGCTCACGCAGTTCAACAAGCCGCTTGCCCGCTTGTTCCTCTTTTTGCTTGTAAAAGGTCTCCACCTTCTCCAGCTCGCTGTCCAGAAAAGCAAACAGCTCGCGCTCACGCTCACGAACCTCGTTAAGGTTCTCCATTCCGATGTTGACTCCCGTTGGGCGTCTAGCAAGCTGAGAACCTGTAGAGAATATCCGTACGAGGCGCTCTCGGGGAGTGACGGGGGTGTCACCGGGACGCAGAGGAGTATTCGGAGCACGCTGTTGCTGCCTCTCGCTCTCGTTCATTGAGATGCTGCGGCGAAGAGCCAAACGGCCGAGCGATCTTCGTAGTGTCACCCCTGCTTGTGGGGAATCACTTGTCCTAGAAGGTACCTTCATAGCAGGAGCCGGAAGCTCAAATGTGCTTCGTTCTGTCGGTGTGCTTATGGGCGAAGGACTTGGAGGCGTGGGGACAAAGCTCCCGTAATGCATCAGGTTTCGGTCATTAGATGAGTCCGCCCCTTGGTGATGGCCACCTCCAAGGGGTATGGGCTGAGACGGCGTAGCAGCTCCCCTGGTACTTGTGCTCGCCTTGCCTCTCCCAAGAGGCGCAGGGCTGCTGCGCAAGGGGCTTGACTCATCCGCCTCGCCATCCCTCCGCAAACTTTGGACACGTTGGTGATTTTTGGCAGCAAAGTTCGGGGTATGGGGAGGTAAGTCACCCCTTCTGCCTAAGACGGGGGTCCCATTTGCGCGGTGTACAGCGCGTGCGACAGCTTTGACATATTTCTTCCCCGCCTTATAGTTTAGATATTTGACTCTCCATTCTGTCGGCTGTCAGTAAAATGTTTGGTTCAATATCATGCCGGGGCAAATGTCACCTGGCACGAGTTCTTGCTCGAGCTCCTTCGCGAACTTCATGACGTCACGTCAACCGAAAGAGAGACAGTCAGGCACAGTCAAGGGCGCGGAAGTGCCATTGAGTACAACCGGAAACTCAAACAGTGAATGAATGTCTGTAACGTTGATGGCTATGACATGGTGAGTATGGGAATCTCCATAACAAACGTCTTCCGCCACGAGTACACGTGTAACGGCCCGCGTCTCTGTGGTGGAATCTCTAGAATAGGGATTTTTGCGTACCGTGCTGAGATGGTGTGGGTCAATGCCGGAAAAGGACAAGTGGGACGTGCGTCATTGCATTGGTAGCCAAAATGGCAGGAGCCAGTCTCTCGGCTCTTGGGACCGAATTCTTCAAAAGAACCTAAGGCACAGCTATGGTATCTTGGATATGTACACTCTTCCATGGCCATCATATGCGACTGTCCAATCTGGACATGGCGTAGAAGCTATCTAACTAGGTACCTTACCTACGTAGCATGATGGTTCTCAATTGCGACCAATACATTAAGACTGCTATATCCTATGTACAACCTTACCAGGTATCCTGTCCTATAAGTTGTGTTTCTTGGAGAACTGAATGCCATGATTGACAGACTAATATACCATGGTAGGAAGGGGGCTCAAGATGCAAGCTCAAAAGCTTGATGCCACAGACTAGGTTAGCGAGGATGCAGCGTACCATGGATGCACGTGTCTCTGTGATAGGACCCGAGTCCTTCCGGCTCTCTGGAGCAGTGGCAGATCCGTGACAGTGGAAGATGTTTTCTTGGCAGACAGCCGGCCCGGCTCCGGCAGCAAAGACTCGACAGAAAGATCGAGAGCTCGCCGCTTCATCGGCATACCACCGTGTGAGGCTTACAACCCCCCAGGCAGTCGTCTCCTCGGACAATCCAAGAAAGGTCAGGTCCACGATAGTGTAATGTTCTTTTAACTTCCATCAAGTCAGATTTTGTAGTCAAATCAGGCCATAGTGTAGCAGTCCGAAAGAAGAGACGGCGCCCCACGTTACCCCTCCATCGCCGAGCTGCGTGTTATCGCC
Source organism: Coniochaeta prunicola (assembly GCA_007388105.1). Taxonomy (NCBI): domain Eukaryota; kingdom Fungi; phylum Ascomycota; class Sordariomycetes; order Coniochaetales; family Coniochaetaceae; genus Coniochaeta; species Coniochaeta prunicola. The sequence continues at coordinate 99,784 of SMOB01000013.1, read as the reverse complement.
AGTCTGATAACGGATACCTAGCCTTTGTTCTGTGTGACAGCTATCATGGGGCTGGGAGTCGAATCGGTGTGCAAGTGCTCATTCATGACCTCCTCCCGACCACGCGCATTTCCAATAAAGTCTAAATGCACGAATAGGATACGATGGGAGACGTGGTTCAGCTTGACACGCAATTTGGTAGTGAGACATCTTTCAGCCCCGAGGAGATGGCGTCCTCGTGGGAGAACATCATTCCTCCAAATGCCGCCTTCTCTGCCTTGGGTGCAGACAAGTCGATACACAGTAGATGCATCAACAGCAGCGTGGGGTATCTGCATTAGTCGTATGTAGTGGAATTCTCAAGGTAGCTCCAATGGGAGCTACTGTACGGTAGGTAAGGTAGTGTGCATTTGGCCGTTGTTGATAGTGAGATCGATAAGTCACACAATCGTCAAGACTCAGCTTGCCAACGAGAGGATGACATGACGGTGAACCTTGCAGACCGCCTGTCTCATTCCAACTGACGAGTACCCCAACCTCTCTGTCTCGGGTATTGAGCCTCACAAAAAGACATTTTGAGACACCAGGGCTCCAAAGTCCACTTTGACCAAAGCTTCACATAACTGAGTTCGATGTTGCATCAAGTCTCTGTTAAAGTTCTCTCGGCTTCGAAACGGGGCGCCAGATATTGAATTAAGCGCCCACCTGGCGAACGGGGTGCCGTCTGGCTGAATCAGTCGACAGAACTCGGACGAAGTCTTCAGAGCAATTGACTTTCCGGCAATGCTGGGCCCGCAGCTTTCTCAACTTGATTGCCAATCGCTATATTTCCAGCTCGGCGTGACCCAAAGTTTAGGCTAGTGTGTTCCTTTATTGCTTTGCCTTGTCAGCGTCCTGGGCCGCTGTGCAATTCTTCTCAAGTTCTAGCCATCAATCTCAAAAGTTCAAACTTAGCGCAAGTTGAGCTCGGTGGGAGCAGTTGTGCCTCTCTACGCCATTTGTTTCGCATTGCGAGCTAGCACCCCGGACCAGATAAGTGCCACTCAGTCAGCCGTCATCGCCGTGATCCTGCATCGTCAGCAACCTCATTTCCAGAGCAAAAAAAGGGGAAAGATAACGCCAGGGACATCCTGACGACCAGTCAAGACTCAATCTCTCGAATTTCCCATCTCCAACAGTCGACTAGGGGATTCATCTTGTCACTGCTGCTGCCAGCGCATCACTTTGATTTCTTGAGAGCATCATTACGCCATCCACTCTATCCGTTTCGCGCTGGACAAGGCGGGCAGGCGGCTCCAGACCTTGGTCAGAGAGAAACTCGCCGGATTGAGCTTTGGAAGAAACGGCCTGAGATCTGATCTGTAGACCAAGATCTGGCACAACGAACGGAGCAACCTGCTTTTCTGGCAAGGCTCAAGCGCGGTCCATCACCCGGCTCGGACTCTCGCCCGGCCCCTCAAGCGCCCATTTCAGCAATAACGGGTCCACATATCAGGCATAACATCATCGTGCCAGGGGGGTTGATGCAAGGTTCAACGCCAAGTTTGGTGCAATCCTGCCTTCAGCTTTCCCTTTTCAATCGACTCTTTCCCACCACTGAGACAAGTCGCTGCACCTCACCTACCTCCATCTCCTCCAGCAACTCCCCTCTCTCTCTCTCACTCTCGCACACCTTGACGTCTGACGTCGAGATTGACTGCTCGAAGCTCATATAACCTTTCTCACGAGGCGGCGACGGTGGCATTGGCTGTACCTATCTTGCATGAGCTACCTACTCAACGTTACCTCTGGCCGAGTTCCCACCGTCTTACGAACAACTGGTGGTCGGCCATTCCGTCCGAAGCGCAGAGTCGTCCCACTTTAAAACATACGGCTCAGTACGAACGTTGAAACAACCACTATCCACGCTTGCTAAAAGCTAGTCGGGGCCTCCAACTCCACTAGCTGGCTGTATCTGCGTCATCTGTACCAAAGGGCCCCGACATTCCTGAGGAAAATATCTCCCTCACCCAACCCACAGAAAGTTCAGTCCGACAACCGACCGAACACTACGATTGTGCATATCGTCCACGCTTTCGCCTTCGCACAGCATTCGAATTCACCGGTCCGGCGACATCCCTCTGGATCGAATCATGATAGAATCTCAATACGGCCGCAGACGTGGTACCCCGCTAGATCCCTCAAACACAGTGATATATACCCACAGTCGCACGCGCACTACTTCCTCAAACACATTCCCGGTACCTATCCAATCTCCACAGCCGACGGGCGGCTACCAAGCCCATATGCAGATGCATCTAGTCCAGCCGCAGGGAGGCTCATTTCAGCGCCGCTCGCCCTCGGTCAATACGTTCAGCACGGTGTCTAGTTCGGGCATGGCACCTCCAGCCGCCTATCGGACCTCTCCGGGCGCGGACATCAGACGGTCCACCTCGAGCCGCTCGGGCGGTACCTCCGGATCTCCCCAGTCGTCAAGCTATGTCGCCCTTTTGAGGAAACAGAAAGCGACGGTATGGTGCGACCGGGCACAATACGAGGACAATAGGCTCCTCGCTCAGCAGCGCGCGGCCAAGATGCGAGCAAATCTGGAAATAGTGGGAACCGGGTCAAGCAGCAGTTTGGGAATTGGCTCAAGCACTGCCCGCACCTCAACCGGGTTGAGCTCTGCGGGCGGCAAGGTCGCGGCCAAGATTAGGCATCACGGCAAGCCCGGCGTGGTTGGATACTCGCCAGAGACGAACTACGTTGGCGTCGGCGGTGTTCCACTGCGCCTGAGCGCAACAGAAGTCGAAGGAGAGGATAGCGACGAGGACGAGATCGCCATGCAGAGGTTACATCACCGGCGGACGGGCAGCTCCGGTCGGAGCAGCACCGGCAGTGGTAGGAGAGGCTTGGCCTATCGCTCGTCTGGCGGGCTGGGCCCATCCAACTCTCTCACCAGCCGAAGGTGGAGCCCCGGCGATACTCCAGAACGATCAGGGTCCCTTGTCGAGCAAAAGGAGGGAGAACAGGCGCTCCCCGACTCAGCGAGCGGCACAGCGAAGAGTTTCGGCAGCGGAAGCAGCGCGGAGAAGCTCGACGCCGTGCCGGATCTTAGTAATAATGCCCCGCGGCTTGCCAGCAATAGCTTGATGCATTCCACCGTTACTAGGGAGAAGAGCGTCAAGAACGCCGATGACCTCAAGAGGAGAGGTAGTGTAGATGAGCGGACGATGACGCTTACGACTGGAAGGCTCTTCATCGCGAATCCTGATTAATATTGCGTCTCAAGAGCGAACGGAACCGACAGCGTGGTCTTGGTTCATTTGCCGTTGGCCTGATTGAACCACGAGCCTCGTGGTTTGTACGATCATTATATTTACTTGTTTGTATTTTGTCCATTGCATTGGATGGCGTTGGGCACTGGAAGGCGAGGTGGTATGGATCGGCCTCGCATCATCACCAAATACCCCCTCGATGGTTACGGCGCGGCACTGTTCCGCTTCATATGTTCATACTATACCACATTTTGGTGTCGCTTTCCCTCGTTTTTCCCCCCGTGTCTTTTGGCGAGCAACGGGCCCTGACACCTTGGTCGTGCTGTGGGTGTGCAGGCGCCCTTTATATACCCAAGGAAGAGAAAAGCTTGGGGAACGTCCAGAGGACCCAGTGTCCATGGCGGCTTATGCATCACAAAGCCTCTAGTAGGCGAAAGCGGTACAGTTCTACACGCTTCACAATAATACAACTCGCTTCGAGAATTCACCACCCCAGCTGCTGCCCCCATTTCTAGTGATTGAAAGTGTCGTAACATGTATCCCTCCAGGGATGCCCTAGACGGATTCCACTACTCTGAACTGTAATAGCCGTTGTGGTGGGCTTTCTCACTTTGTGGTTACGTCGGACGGCCAAGTCTCGCACAACCTAAAACTTGTTAGGGAATTATGACGACAAAGAAGCCCATAAGGTACTAGGTTGTCGTTACCAGATTGGATTCTCGAGAACCGGTTTAGGACGTTCCATAATTGCTGTATTAAGGGTCGGCCTGTTGGTGTTCTAGGTTGGCAGGCTAAATGGAAGGTGACGGCTACCATAACTGTGGTGGTATGGGGAAAGTTTAAGTGGCCCCGCAGGTCCTTGCGCTGGGGACAGTGCTGCTCCGTTAAGTACCCAACCTTATCTTACCCAGTAACTTGAGGCGGTAAGGTACTTGAGCACGCTGGCCGTTCCCTACCTCAGTACAATATCTGTCCCCCTTACACAGTAGACCTTCCATCATTGATAATATTTCGAACATCAAAAGATCTCTGCGGCGATTTGTTTTCTCGGCACCGAGTTATTCCGTATTCAGAACATCCAACCACTTCAGCAGCATCAACCTATCTTCGAACAACCATTCTGCAACCTCACACTGTCATTCAGAGCCTCACCCAGCTCAAGAATTAACAGCTTCGTGCTGCTGACCCTACCTGTCCGGTTCTACCACCGCGAGACCTTATCACGGGAAATACCATCCCAAACTTTCCCTTGACTTTGACACCCCAGATCGATTGACTGTAGCTCAAGCCACAGCTATCCTTACGGTAGTAACGCTGTTCAGGTCCCTATACTTCATGGTAATTTGGAAGCCTTGCAGAAAGCGATTATGAGGGAACTGCTCTGATTGGCCGCCGAGACTAAAACGCGAAACGACCCTTGTTCACGGTTAACGCGTCGCGTTGTTCAACCCCACTCTGCATCATCCACTGTACCCAGCGAGGTTCCTGACATACTCAATGCCTCTATCCGAGGTTTCACATAATATACAGGAGGCTCATTCACCATCTTTGAAGCGAACATTCGACGGGTTTGCCCAGATGGAGCATGATGACGTTCCTGTCTTCAAAGACCTAGCTACAAAACTGCCTAATGTGCCGGCTTCCCAAGATAGTATGTTCCCCACGCCATTTACTGTCTCCATCCAAACCTGACCCAACTTTCCAGTAGTAGACGAGAACAAGTGGCTTTCCACCCCAAAGACCTTGGCACCCTCGGCCGCTGGAAGCAGTCCAGCTTCACTTACTCCCTCTGGAAGCAGCCCACCTGATCGCAGATCCGTCTCTCCAAATTCTACACCAAACCATGCCCCTGTTATGAACTCTCCATCCGCAACCCAACATCCCCATTCAGAACCCGTCATCATGGCTGCCACTTCGATACCTCCTTCGGCACAGTCCAGTCTACACGCCTTCACGCACTCAATGAAGAGGAAACGCGATGATCTCGACGGCAGCACTACGCTCCTAGCCAAGCCCGTCCCACAAGACTCTGTTACATTGGCAAACACCGAATCCATCTCAACCCCGGAACAAGTTCCCAGCGATAGCCCAACTGGCCAACCACCGGTCAAGAAGAAGCGTGCTACGAAGGCAGAGATGGAAGCACGTAAGGCAGAAATCGAGGCGAAGAGGGTAGAAAAGGAGAAGAAAGAAGCCGAGAAGGCGGCAAAGGCGGCAGAGAAGGCAGCGGAAAAGGCAAAGGCTGATGCGGAAAAGCAGGCGAAGGCGGAAGAGCGAGAGCGGCGAAGGCGAGAGAAAGAGCAGGAGGAAGCCAAGAAGGCAGAAGAGAAGGCCAGGAAAGCGGAGGAGCAAGCAAAGAAGGCGCGAGCTCAACCGACCTTGGCAAGCTTCTTCAAGATGAAACCCACAGCACCGAAGGAGAGCAAGATGGAGGATGTCGCAGATGACAACCCTGCCGGTACACCTAAAAAGACCGAGATCAAGGAGGCTTCCTTTTACGAGCAAATGTTCAAGCCGTTCTTCGTCAAGGATCAAGTCACCATGGCTCCTCGCTTCCAGATGGATGAGGCCACGAGGGACGCCAAAACACGCATTTTGGAGGAGTATATTGACGGCAAGCGAGGTGCGGTCGAGGTCAAACCTTTCATTCCCGAACAGGCTTTGATGCTTCCCTTTCTGCTACCACGGGGCCGGCTTTACCCCAGTGTCCGGGATATAATGGCCGAATGGAACGACAACTCGTCCCGCAAACCCGTCGACCTTACCACCGAATCACAAAACACCCAGATTCGTAAAACCCGGCAGGCGTTACAGGACGTCCCAATGAAGTTCCTCGGTTTCAAGGAGGATGTCAGACCTCCATATTACGGCACCATCACCAATATGCCCAGGAGCCTAGCAAGTCTGCGCAAACTAGCCCGTAACCCGGTAGCCAAGGATGTGCTGCCGCTTCAATACGACTATGATTCCGAGGCAGAGTGGCAGGAAGAAGATGGTGAGGATGTCGACCTGATGGATGATGAAGAGGATGACGCAGATAATGACGAGGACATGGGAGATTTTCTCGACGACTCGGAGGACGTCAGTCTCGCACGACCGGTTGTGGTTAGTGGCCTGGAGCCGGAGAGCACTGGCATCTGCTGGGAAGATCGCACGAGGCTTGGGCCTAAACCGCGAATGTACAAATATCGGTTGGAGTTTATTCTTGGTGAGTTTTCTGCTGACGTAGATATCACCTCATCAGACGCTAATTTGATGGACAGACACGCTAGAGCACCATTCATGTATCGACCCGTTCTCGACGGAATATTGGGAGCCGGTTAAGTCAGCATCAACATCAGCTACTTTGGCACCACCACCCGCTACCTCAGGAATATCAGACAACAACATCATGCCGCCGCCTGCTCCAGCCGATGCCTTCAAGGCCCTTGGAGGAGGGGCACCGGCAAAGAAGACGTTAGCATTGCAACCGGACATGGTTCAGAAGTTGAAGAACATGGTCATGGAGAAGCGCAGTCTCAGCAAGATTGGCATCGTAGAGCTTTTCAACTCGGAGAACAAAGTCCCCAAGGCGGCGATCAAGATCACGATTGAGAAAATCGCAGAGAAGAAAGGCAAGGAATGGGTGCTCAAGACGGGTGTTTGAATACTTACCTTGTTGTTTCCCCATTGGGCATTCCTGGAGCTCCTAAGGTCATCCCTGTACAATAGCGTTATGTGTTCAGGACAGGCCGGTGAAGAGGAAATATGTACATTCTTATAAGTGGAAGTTAGCGTCGTGTTGCGGCATATTCGTTCATGGAGGATCCGTGTGGATGCGCGGAAGGTATTTGCTTAGGGTTATCAGAGGGCGTTGATGGTTCAATATTCATAGCGGAAGGGAAAAGTCAAATGGGGCTAGGATTCGCGAGGATGAAACGCGCTTTACCATGATGCTGGAGTGCGTAGATATAGAATCTTACAGGCGAAATAGTCATGTACACACTGAAGATACGGAAATACTGCCTAAGTCTACCTACTATACAACTAGTGACAGCTCACGAGGTCGCTGGGATATCCAAGCTAGGGATTTGCCTTAGCACCGTCTACCTCAATTGGGGGCATTGATGATGTCACAATCTCATGGCAATAAATCCGGGGTAGCCCACCCCCGGCTCGCGCTCCAACTAGCACTCGGGCTTTGCAACTTCCAAAAAAGGCGTTAAGCTCGCGGTCCGAAGCAGACGGCGTAGATGCTGGCCACAGGCGAGTTATGACTGGCAGACTATATACATATACATTACGTTTAAGTCGGCACAAGTGACCGATGGTGTGCAACCACGACTGTCATTACAAATAAACGACCTCGATCACCTGCTACAAATACCTACCGTAGTATCAAGGGCGTTGTACTTCCCAATCGCTGCTCAATGCTCCCACATGTTCTCCTCTGTGAGTCTTTCGAGAAGATCGATTGGGAATACCATATTTAAGCAGCCCTCCTCGTCGAGCATTCGAAGGTTGAGCAGCATGGCGTTAACGACTAGCACTCCGTATCGGATCTACATCAGTCCTCAGAATACGGGATTGTTGGGTGTGAGACAAACGGAAGGAGCGTCGAAAAAGGTGTCTGAATTGTTGCAGAAGGATCTCGAAGTAAGATGCACTCCATTATAAAACATAGCTAGAGCACACACTCATGCACACGATAGGAGCACCACGTCTTCTTTAACAAGGACGGTTTTCATAACCACGTAAGCTCAAAGCCAGATCTTAACACTACTCAAAGGTATAACCACATCACGACTGATCACAGTCTTAGATCTCACACCACCTCCTAGCTCTCTATGGAACAGGAGCTAGCCCACAGCAACTACAGAAGGGCTACGACGAGAATGTGGGGTACCAACGGCCAACGCTGCCAGTCCATGACGAGGTCGTCACGGAGCTCAAGTCTTGGGATCATGCCAAGACATATCTTGGAAAAGAGAAATACTACCCAGATTTCCTTCGTTTCTTCCAGGCAGAGATAGAGAAGACGAGTTGGGAACAGGTCATGAACGAGTATGTCTTCAAGGGGGACGAAGCCGCCGACGCCCTTTTCGCACGACTATATGCTGGTGTGTCCCTATGAGCCATGTACTTCCCCACGGTCGGGGATGGCATTTCTAACGTTTGACCCAGGATTTCTCCACCCTGCGATCCAGTTAATGTACGGCGTGGAATGGGCACAACCAGCCATGGTCGCCATGGCTCTCGCGCAAACCGCCGTCCACAGCAACGATCTAGGACCGTTCCTCCAGGAAGCTGAACGAGCCGCCAGATCCGCCTCGTCTGCCGATATGCCGTCCATCACATCGCTCTACGAAGCAACAAAGGCCAACAAGAAGCTGGCCAGCGCGGCCCAGATGAAAGACGGCAACAAGATACGCGATGGCGTGTTGAAGCGCGCCAGGGACGAGATGCTCCAGCTGGCGAGCCAAGTCCGTTTCAGGCCAGAGCAACTAGAGGAGAAGACAGTGGAGATGTACGATAACGCCGTATACGTCGCTGCTTCTGCCGCCTTCCACCCACCCAAGATCCCGAAGTTTGACTTTTTCTTGATGTGAGATGTCCTTCTTCCATGTTGTTCCAAGGTTATCACGCTGATTCTGCCCAGTCATCACGTCAACGCATCACCTCTCTGGCTCGCAATCAACGCACAGCCCTGGATCAGTACCGAGACCAAAGTACGCCTCTTGGAGTGGAAGATCCGTTTAGATCTCCTCCAGTACGCTGGCCGCGCCTGCCCGCCTCTGTCGCTGAACAATATCACCTCTTACCGACCCCAGGATAAGCCAGAACAGACACCATCGGGTATGTAATCCATTCACTATTGTCCAAACACATGAGAAGGTAAATCCATGGCATTAATAAATACCTCAGAACTCCTCTCCCGACTCCACGACCTCGAAGATGACGGTCATGCCATAAAACTTGGCCGCGCAACGGCGATCTGCCAGCAGGTCTCCAAGAGGCACGAGGACAAGGACTGGCTCGCCATCAAGGGCGATGACACGTGGTCGAAGATCTACCACTTGATCGTCGACTCCGTCGAGGCACCGGGGGAGCACTGGGTCCGGACCGCCGGGCTGGACGAGGCGTGGAAGGTATGTTTGCAGATAGTTCCTCCTTTATATATGATTCAGGGTGTGTGACTGACACTGTGGTCAGAACATTCCAGATGCGAAGCTGTAGAGGCCGTGATGATCGAGCTACGAGGCTCACCCAGGGGTAAGAGGCTCAAAAACCAAACTCTATCGCTCCGGTTGCTCGATAAGATAAAACGAAATGATGAGGTTTCACAAGACCTCATTGCGAGGCAGAGACACCGCAAATTGAGAATAGGAGTGAACCGGCAGTCACCGCGGGCGACGAAGGACAGGCTGGCATGAACGACAACCCGTTGTAGTCAAGTACATGTAAAATGGACCACTGCCACTTAACAACGAATGATGCATGTCCGTGGAAGCTGCAACACGTGAAGAACTGCCACGACCAAGAGCGAGTCGTGCAGAGATAGATCTCCCATAGATCAAGCGGAGACAAGCTGGCGGGCATGCTCAAATATTGCAAAACATTATATACCCCGGCATGTGAGCCATACCGTCGTCTATTTGATCTAATCCAGTCCCACCCACTCATTCTCCTTCATCACGATCTCGCCCTCAGGCTGGACAAGATCATCCAGGCTCAACCCCTTCTCGCGCGAGCCGAGTAGCTTCTGCACCCCAAAATCCGCTCCGGCCATATCCCAGTCCAGCTCCTTAGCTCCGTTCGCTGCCTTTTCGGCATTTGCCGTCTGGCCGAGCAGATAATCAACCATGTAAATGTTATCGTCCGCCAGCCTCCTGATCTCATCCCTCATCCGCGTCACCGCCCTGGCCACCACGCGGAGCTCAACGTCGATCTTGCCCCTGTTGGCGCTCAACCAGGGCCCGTGCCTGTCGACGAGAGCTTTTATCCAGAGGAGGCAGAACTCCATGTGCGGCGACTGCTCGGTCTGCGCGGCTACAAAGCGGAGCAGACGCGGGACGTAGACAGTGGGGAAGTGCTCGACCACGAGGGAGATCTCGGTGTGCGGGATGGCTTGGAACACGCGCTTGATGAGTGCGGCCTCGTTGAGACGGAAGGCCATGACTAGAGCCTTGAGGTAGTCCTTCTCGTGCTGTAGTACGGACAAGGTGGAAGCCGGGGTGATCTCCATGTTGAGGTCGAAGGGGTCGAATTGGAGGGTGTTGTCCAGGCTATAGATGAGCAGTCCCTCTGTAGACGCGGCGCAGAAGGCATTGCCCGTGGGCGAGAAAGCGACGCCCGAAACGCGAACCTCGGGAAGCTTCTTCCGCGCAGACGGATCGCCACGCTTGGATCCTGGAAGCGCAGTATCTCTTCTGTCTTCTGGATCGGATGCATCGCCCGAAGTGTCGATAAGACCTTCTGGCCCTGCTTCTGTGAGGAGTCGGCTGTTGAGGAACTCCTGAGTGCCGGATAGCGAGAGGTTTACGCTGACCGTGAACTTCTTGAGCAGTACCATCGTTGTCACCGAGTATAAACATATATACTTGCTGTTACCGCCGGCCAGCAGACAGCTTCCGTCGGTGCTGTACCGAATGGTGTTAAAATTCTTGGTGCCTGCCACATTGGCGGCTGTTCTCCGGTCAGTAATCTTGCGACCACCAGACACATCACGCCGTCCGTCAAGACCGGACATCTGCTCGGCCTCAGAGACAGACCAAAAGGACAGCTGTCCATCCAGAGTGCTGATAGCTATCTGCAAAGAGTCCGGCCGGAAAGCGATATCAAGCACATCGGCCTGTAGCTGAATTGGTTCACTTGTCTGCGTCCGGCTGAAGATAGACCATATACGAGCCGTCCGGTCCCAGCTACCACTCACTAGAACCCCGCCATTCGGAGCGAATGCCAACGACGACACCGGTCCCTCATGCCCGGACAGCTGATCTAGAAGTTGCCCGGTCTGAACGGACCAGATGTGGATGTCGAATGAGTCCAGAGAGCCTGCCGCAACAACTTCACCGCTTGGATCCACGGCCATACATGAGAATGATAACCTCGTCGGAGCGGTGAATGTCCTAAAGTTCCTGTAGCGGATCAGATCCCAGGCTCTGATTGATCCATCAAGACTGGAAGTGAAAAGCACATTTCCCTTCTTTGAGAACTCGCAAGCTGTTATGCCGCTCGTGTGTTCTGTAAATGTGACTATGCAAAAGCCGGACTGGATATCCCAGACCTTGATCTTGCCGTCGTCTGCCGTGGTAATAATTTTCTGACCATCCGGTGAATAGACCAGAGCATTCATCGAGTCGAAATGACCCTGCTGTTTCAATATATAGGATTCCGACTGCCACTCCCACACGAGGAGTTGACCAAGTTTTGAGGCACCAAACGCCAGCCACTCGCCGGTCTTGTTGATCGTGACAAAGTCAATCTCATTTTGCGAGATGTTGAGTGTATGTATCATGTTGAATTCCGGCATCTCGTATAATCCGAATATACCGTTAGAAAAGCCAGCGACTAAGAGGTTGGAAGCCGCATGATAGGACGCACACCTGACGGTGGCGCTATTTTGCATGAAGTAGTGCCGGTTTACTATCCTCCAGCGCATGTCTGTGTCGTCGTCGTCGTCGTCGCGCACCTCCTCGCCGTCCCTAGGGGGTCTGCCAATATATTTCCACTCGAAAACAGCACCATCTTTGCTGACGGTATATATTGTCTCCTGATCTTGAGAGAACCAAGCACCGACGACTGCTTGCCTATGACCTGATAAGACAGTCGGTACAAACCCCTCTTCTGGATTCAAACTCCATATCCTCGTGGTAAGATCTTTAGAGGAACTCAGAAAGAAGCGCGAGTCATTCGACCACTCGATATATTGAATGTCGTCAAAGTGTCCGGTATGCGTGTGGTGTTTAACGAATGGCGCAAATTCGACTTCGCCCTCGGCGTTTGAGTCCGGTGTCGAAGGGACGTGCCAAACTTCCAGCTTTCGGCCCAATCCCACGGCAAAGAATCGTCCAGAGGGAGAGAACGAGAGGGCAGTGACACGCGCCTTGAACGAAAAGTGATATAGCGGTACACGACGAGGTATGTTTGTTAAGATAGCTTGCCCATCTTCGTCGACTGAGAGGAGGAGGTTGCCTTTAGGGTTGAGGCCGATACTAGCGATGTTCTTTCGATGCGAGAATGGGAGGGTGAATGACTTGTTACTGTCTACGTGTCAGCATTATAAAAGGCAAGCAGAGAATAGCAGAGGCCTAGTCTCACTTTACAAGATCAAATACCGTGACTCTGTTCCCTACTGGTGAATACAGATGCTCTCCGTCAGGACTGAATAGTAGGTTGCCCTGGCAGTACACGGTCCCGAGAAGGTTGGAGAACTTGAAACATGATTAGCATGACTGCAGTATAGTAAGTCGCAAACGTCTCTTACCTTGAAATCTGTCTTCATTGTTGTCTAAAGGCCATGCCGGCCAGCAGAAAACCTGGAGAGAATGTCGCAAACTTGCCAATCTTTATGGCCAATCCAAGGTGGGCTGCAACCTTCCTCACCTTGACGAAGTTCTGAACTTTTTAGCGGGGTCGGAAGTTCTTTCCTCCTTCTTCCGATACCACCAATCCATAAGAGGAAAGGTTGGGTCGTACCCCGGCTTTCAGGGACTTGTCAGGGCCAACAGGGGAAATTCAGACGGGAAAGGGGGGAACAACCGCTGCCGGGCTCTGTTTGGTTGCTGCTGCTCTGTGCGCTGGGATCTGGAAATTTGACCTGGCATGATGGAGACTTTCTTCCCCTGATTGTGGAACAAGCTCCCCCGTCTCCAAACCTTCGGATTCTGTTGTCAACTTCGAAACAAATAAAACCGATCCAATTCCTCATCCCAACTCACCTGACTGCCGTCGCAGCAACGGTTGTCAAAAGTACAGCGCATCAAGCGACCTAGACAACGACTTTTTGCTTTTTCAAACCACCCACAATGGCACCAGCAGCTGCGGAGAGCGCCTCACCGATTGGCATTGCCAATCTGCCTAACCAGCGGCACAAGATTGTTGCAAAGAGGGGAGCAGCTTTCACTATTATGGTTCGTTCCTGACGCCCTGTGACACCAGTAGTGCTTTATCCATGTGACGATTATTCAAGTGTTTCTGACAACGGCTCGATCACGTAGGTTGCTGGCGAATCTGGCCTCGGCAAGACGACCTTCATCAACACGCTCTTCTCCACAACCATCAAGAACTATGCCGATCACAAGCGCCGGCATCAGAAGCAGGTTGATAAGACTGTCGAGATCGAAATCACCAAGGCTGAGTTGGAAGAGAAATTCTTCAAGGGTAGGATCAACCTGCCCGACATGTGTTTGCTACAGATGTATCTAACCCAGACGTGTAGTCCGTTTGACCGTGATCGACACACCCGGTTTCGGCGACTATGTCAATAACCGCGACTCTTGGATGCCCATTATCGAGTTCCTCGACGACCAGCACGAGTCCTACATGCTCCAGGAGCAACAACCGCGCCGCCAGGACAAGATCGATCTCCGTGTCCATGCGTGCTTGTACTTCATCCGCCCTACCGGGCACACACTCAAGCCTCTAGACATTGAGGTCATGAAGAGACTCTGCTCGAGAGTGAACCTCATTCCTGTCATCGCCAAGGCAGATACTCTCAGCCCGGCAGATTTGGCCAGGTTCAAGCAGAGGGTCAGTTGCACTTCGGCGCATTCCTTTGCCTACTGCTGGTTTAACTAACTGCCCCTCTTAGATTCGAGCCGTCATCGAGGCACAGAGCATCAAGATCTACCAGCCGCCAGTCGAAGAGGATGACGAGGCCGCAGCTCAGCACGCAAGGAGCTTGATGGCCGCTATGCCGTTCGCCGTTATCGGCTCAGAGAAGGATGTCAAGACGGGCGACGGCCGCATCGTCAAGGGCCGCCAGTACTCGTGGGGCGTGGCCGAGGTGGAGAATGAGGACCATTGCGACTTCAAGAAGCTGCGGTCCATCCTGATTCGCACGCACATGCTCGACCTGATCCACACGACGGAGGAGCTGCACTACGAGGCCTATCGCGCGCAGCAGATGGAGACGCGCAAGTTTGGCGAGGCGCGGCCCCGGAAGCTCGACAACCCCAAGTTCAAGGAGGAGGAGGAGGCACTCCGGAAACGCTTCACCGAGCAGGTCAAGATCGAGGAGCAGCGCTTCCGGCAATGGGAGCAGAAGCTCATCGCCGAGCGCGACCGCCTCAACAAGGATCTCGAGCAGACCCACGCCCAGATCAAGCAGCTCGAGGGCGAGCTCGAGCAGATGCAGGGCAGTGCCGTCCGCAGCCACGGCCGCCGTTAAGCGCCTTCTATTGCCCGCTCAGTACGGACGCAACGTACTTCTTGTCGTCCTTTCGGCCCGTTCTATGGAGTTGGATGTGTGAGGAAAAGATACCGTGTGGCTTAACAAGGAAGACCGAAGACCGAAGCAGCTCTTGTCGTCGCCTCTACAGATCAGATTCCCCTTACAGCCAGGGAGACGGAAAAGAATGTCAGGGTTGTCGCCTTTAGCTTCGTGTAGCCCGATTTGATGCGTTTGCTTGCTATTCCCCGCGTTTTTGCGCCAGTTTCTTATACTTAGTTACCCCCTTTTTAGTCACGATGTAATTCCGGCCTTGTCTTTTCATGATACCAGATAATGAGAACGGCTGCCATTTCCTGAGATTCCCCCTGTTCTCAAGCCCACTGATCATATGCTTGTCCTGAGATGTTATACACTGCCGCTAGGCAATTACTACCAAAACGCCCCTCAAAAATGGACATAAATGGACAAACGGCATGGAATACACATTGGATTCTGAAGCGCGCCTAGATTGCATCCATACTAGCCCGAGTTGTCAGCTGCTCATTCTTATTCCCTAATTTGCTGACCTGCAAGAATGCATCCACGCCGTAGCCCTCGAGACTGTGCAAGGTCAGGCTGCCAGCCCAGTATTCAGCATATACACGGCTCAGAGGCAGACCCATACCGAGGCGCAGGTTTGGCGGCCTCCTCGAGAGGGTCGACAGTGAGTTCCCGTGACTCGCACTCGGGTTTATGGAATCGCCATAACTTGGCGTCTCGCTGCCGCCCGGGGCATCATATTTTCTACTGCTGCGCTTTGTCTTATGTGTGTGTGTCACGCGGTGGTGCTCGTCTGCCTCCTTGACTTGCAGTTCCTGCATCGTGGCGGCCATGTGTGGCACCTGCGCTAGGTTCTCGAGCAGTTTCTGGGTCTGCGGACCCTTGCTGAAGGACCAGAGGTAAGGCATGACCTCGCGTGGAATACCGCCGCCCTGGTCGGAAACACGGATCGTTACGTTTTGTGGAGCTTCGCAAATGGTAACCTCGATATCAGGAAGCGTTTGTGGTCTCTTCTCTGGCGGCGTGCGCTGGTATCTCTCCACAGCGCTCTGTACGGAATTTCGCAGCAGCTCGCCAATGATGTACTCGAGGTGGCTGAGTATGAAGGGAAAGTTGGCTTCCAGATGGCCATCTATCTTGATCTTCGGGAGCGGCACGTCTTCGCCATAGGCTTGTCGGGCGATTTCATGTATAGCGTGGCCGCAACGCTCAACGACATCCTTGGCGACGCATTTAAGAAATACTTCGCCGATGAACTCCGAATCAGAAACCTTCGCCCCTGGGGAAAACCAGACGGCGTGAAATGTCTCAGTCAGGGCAAGATGCTGCTCCGCTATGACACGGCGGGAAATACGCGACCTCAGAATAGTGTTCATGAACTTATCCAGATCCTCTGACTTCATCAGCCCGCCGCACTCAAGAATGCCCATGGCCAGCTTAGGTATAACGGTAAGGTGTGCCTTCAGCATGGCGTTGATGGTCTTGCAGAACCTGTCATTGTCTTCAAGGGTCTTTATCTCTTTCACCTTGCGGAAGGTGTCGAAAGCAGTGTAGTATAAGTCATAGACCTCGCTGATGTTTGAATTTGTGACGACGACGTAGGGTAGCTGCTGCATATCGCGGATACGATGCGCTATCCTGGTGGGCAGCTCGGTCCGGACATAGTTGGCACTACTGATCAGCCTGGACTCGGTCAAGGAGCGCCCAAACACCATGAGCTGGCGGAGACTGATCGGCCTTGCCTCTCTAGCTACCCAGCTGTAGCAACTGTAAGCTTGCTGCTGCAAAAGAGTCGGGACATATTCTTACTCATCGAGTACGGAGACGGGACGCCATTTGGGAGGATGGCTGCTGTGTGTATACCGGATCTGTGCTCGGGACCGAGGCTGATCTTGTGTGACGAAGAGCGAGAAGTGAAGCTGGAGCTTCCCCGCGAACGGGGTGCGGCGGCAGCAGATTCCTGTCGACGGCCTCAACCTGAGGGACGCAGTGGAATTCTGCAGCGTGAATGGCATACCGGCAGTTCCATACGAGTGGATTGATACAACTCTTGCAGCTTGAGAATCGTGGTGAGAGTTGGAGGTTTGGACAAATCGAACTGATAGGTGATGCAAAAGCGAGATCAATGACTCGATTAGGTGAACCGGCAGAGCGAGCTCGGCGCTGTCACAAGGAAGGGACACTAGAGAGGAAAGCCGGAGCTACAAACGAGCTACGTAGCTACTTTACCTTGTTAGGACTAGTTGATCATGACAATTTTGCATTGAAGAGCTCTGATCTCAGGTGG
The DNA here is from genome assembly GCA_007388105.1 of Coniochaeta prunicola. Classification (NCBI taxonomy): domain Eukaryota; kingdom Fungi; phylum Ascomycota; class Sordariomycetes; order Coniochaetales; family Coniochaetaceae; genus Coniochaeta; species Coniochaeta prunicola. The sequence goes on along the minus strand of SMOB01000013.1, from coordinate 82,848 downwards.
CTGCCAGCTGCCCACTCCAGAACGAGGTTGCCAGCCAGGCTACCAGCTACACCTGATTTTGTTACACCTGTTTGAGCTTGGGCAAAGCCAACAGTTCTTTAAGGTAAACAAGGAAACTTGTAACGCGTGTGTGAATGGGAGGTTGTTAGAAGTTTTGGGAGTGCGTGCCTTACCTTCTGCTTTGTCCCGTCTTCCCCAGGTCCAAGACCGCTAAACTGGGTCGACCAACATTCACTGGTTGCTGCCATACAGGGAAGCTAACAACGTCATTGGAGGGGCTCTTTCTTCACTGGCTGCTGAGGGGTCAGAAGTACCTCTCAAGCACAGAACAGGAGATTCGTACTTTCAGTCAAACCCCACCTTTTACTGGTGGCAGTGCTCTCTTTCTAGGTCCTGCTGGGTTATGGACAATCAGAATCATCATTCCCTGACTCGGGCTTCTTTACTGTACTGTACATCAGCGCACCGTCCGTGAAGACTGAGATGCTTAGGTACTGCATGTGTTTATGTGTATTTTCTGGCTTCACTTCTGTGCGACAATACCATATCGACCTCATATCCTTCTCCTCAACTTAGACATCCCATACATAATATCGGTATAAAAGAAGGCCGACGAACTCCATCTTCAGCTTCGGACATCGTCCGACTGCATCTAAAACTTTTGAGTTGCCACCTGCCGCGGTATCACATCCCACCTGCCAGACAACATCCTCTTGTAGTAAGGACCGCACTTTCCCGCTCAAGTGACAAGACGGCTTCGTCACAGCCATCGTCGCTCCGAAATTTGCAGACTGCTGACTGCAACTGGCAACAACCTCGCTTTCCCTTCCTTATTACCAGCACGGTCTGCAATAATGGTGAGTTATGTCTGACCTGCGCCTGAGCCCGACAATCCCACTTTCAGCATCCAAATTCACGTACCTGCTAAGCCACTTGCTCTGGGCATCTCGTCCTCTTTGAACATCATCAGCCCGTTCTTTGCCAGCTCGTGTCTCCTACCGTCTATTAGCCTTTGCACTCGTCACCGGGTGCTGCATACCTCTATGCCTTCGTCAATCTATTCTTCGCCTAGGGCTGAGTTGGCTAACCTGGATCTGAACAACCAGGATCCCTTTCATCCGGACGCGACATCTCCCAATGCCATGTTGATTGACCCGCCGGAAGAGCTTGCAATAGACAGCCCTGAGGCCAACGATGTCCAGCTCAGCGATGCCGAACAGGCCCAGCCTGATGTGCCGCCAAAGCCCCTCGCAACCGACTGTAGGTCACTCGTCGCATCTTGCTGTCATGCCGACCCTGGCCCGCTGACTTGTTTGTGTTAGTCGAGGCCATGAAAGAGATAGTGCTCCCACCACTGGCTGAGGAGCCAAGAATACTCGAAGATGCGGTTGACACATGGACAGTCGAGTCTTGGAGAGGCCTGTCCAAGAAAGAGCATGGTCCGATCTTCCAAGCTGGGGGATTCCCTTGGTAATATCAGCATTCCATCCCTCTTCTCGCGATGTGGCGACGAATGCTGATACTGTTCTGCAGGCGCATACTACTATTCCCCTTTGGCAATAATGTCGACCAATGTTCCATATATCTCGAGCATGGCTTCGAACCGAACGCAGTGCCAGAGGACTGGAGCTGCTGCGTGCAGTTCGCTCTGGTCCTGTGGAATCCCCGCGATCCCAAGATATTCACCTATCACACCGCACACCACAGATTCACCAAGGATGAAAGCGACTGGGGCTTCACGAGGTTCCTCGAGCTCCGCAAGATGTTTAACGTGCCTTACGAAGATTTTGGTAGGCCGTTAGTGGAAGACGACACAGCGAACATCACTGCATATGTCAGAGTAGTTGAAGACGAAACAGGCGTCTTGTGGCACAACTTCGCCAACTACGACTCGAAGAAGGAGACTGGATATGTCGGACTGAAGAACCAAGGCGCCACATGCTACCTCAACTCCCTTCTACAATCCCTCTATTTCACCAATGCGTTCCGGAAGGCTATTTACCACATCCCGACGCAACACGATGAAAGCATGGGTAACAGTGCATATACATTGCAAAGATTGTTTTACCAACTGCAAACATCAAACACGGCTGTTAGCACGAATGAGCTTACCAAATCATTCGGCTGGGAAACACGGCACATATTTGAGCAACAGGATGTCCAGGAGTTGTCCCGGAAACTCATGGAGCGAATGGAGGAGAAGATGAAGGGGACTGAGTACGAGAAGGCGCTGCCTGAGATGTTCAGTGGCAAGATCAAGACATATATATCCTGCATCAACGTACCCTACGAGTCGAGTCGCATAGAAGACTTCTGGGATGTCCAGCTCAACGTGAGCGGCAACAAGAATCTCCTTGACAGTTTCAAGGATTACATCCAGGTGGAGAAGTTGGACGGCGAGAACCAGTACTTTGCCGGTGACGAATACAAGTTACAAGACGCGAACAAGGGCGTTATCTTCAGAAGCTTCCCTGATGTTCTACATCTCCAACTGAAGCGCTTCGAATACGACATACAACGAGACACCATGATGAAGATCAACGACCGATACGAATTTCCCGAGGAGTTTGACGCAGCACCTTACCTGGACAAGGACGTAGACAGATCGGAATCGTGGGAATACCAACTACATGGCGTCCTGGTACACAGTGGAGATCTCAACGCTGGTCATTACTATGCGTTCCTAAAGCCGAACAAAGACGGTTGGTGGTACAAGTACGATGATGACAAAGTGACAAAGGCCACGAAGCGAGAGGTGTTGGAGGAGAACTTTGGTGGTGAATATCGGTCACCCAATGCTCAGCTCCGGCTGGCTGCAGCAAAGAAAGCCCCCATCATGCGGCCTAACAGTGCATACATGCTGGTATATATTCGGAAGTCGAAATTGGACAAGATCCTCACACCAGTGACGGCTGAGGACACTCCGGAGCACTTGCGTAAGTAATACGCTTTGCGCTGGTTGCCTTGAGAGAATGCTAACTTTGGGGTGCAGAAAAACGCTTTGAAGAGGAGATCGCTGCCAGGGAAGCCAAAAAGAGAGAGCGGGATGAACAACATCTATATCTCGGTGTCAAGGCTATCACGGAAGCGACGTTTAAACAACATGGCGGCACAGATATGACATCATTTGATGCCAATCCAGACGAGGATCCGGCAGCTCCACGGTATTACAGGATGCTCCGGACGGCTAACATGGCAGAGGTAGTGAATCACATCGCGGAAGACATTGGCCAGGATCCAAAGCGGGTTCGTCTCTGGATTATGGTTAACCGTCAAAACCGAACAATCCGCCCAGATCAGCCGGTTATGGACCTTCGGCCGACGGTTGAGGAGACTTATGCGCGTGCCGCGGCACACCGTGATCCCGCGCTCCGCGTCTGGGTCGAGGTGGCCGAAGAGGTTAATGCCGACGGTGAGGCGATATGGCCAACCTACCAGGGCCAGACCAATGGAGTCGTAGTAAAGAATGATCTGATTCTATTGTTCCTCAAGTGGTTCGACGTCGACGCACAATGCCTCAGGGGCGCTGGGCACGTCTATATCAGCAAAGAGAAGAAGGTGGAAGAACTCGTTCCGATTATCATGAAGAAGATGGGCTGGGGCGAAAAGCTTCCTCATGATGAGAAGATCCAACTGTGGGAGGAAATCAAACCGACCATGATCGAAAGTCTAAAGGGCAAACAATCTCTCAAGGCTGCAGAGCTCCAGGACGGCGATATCGTCTGTTTCCAACGCATACATGAGCGAAAGTCGCGCTTGGGACTTGGAGACAACAAATCTTCAGAGGAGGCGCACAAGACTTCGGATCGGTATGAGGATGCCCGAGAATACTACGATTTCTTGCAGCACAAGAGAGCGGTCAGGTTTCATCCGCACCCGACTCGGTGTGATCCTGCCCAATATCAGCCGTTCGATATGCAGCTGAACGGAAAGATCAGCTACGACAAGCTTTCAGAGAGGGTTGCAGAGCGCTTAGCTGTCGAACCAACACATCTCCGGTTTTACACAGTGAATGCAACAACTGGAAACCCCAGGGCCGCCGTGAAGCGAGGGCCGAATCAGACACTATTGACCATCCTACAACCGAGCGGGTATGGACAGCTGAATATGAATCAAAGAACTGATGCCTTGTATTACGAGGTGTTGGACATGAGCTTGTCAGAGCTCGACACGAAGAAAAACATCAAGATTACCTACCTCACTGAAGGAATCACAAAAGAAGTAAGCCAAGAAGGATTCAGCTTCCTCACTCTTGCTCCGGGCAGGATGCTAACAATGCTTTCTAGGATCACTACGACATCCTTGTTACCAAGAGTGGTGTCGTTGAAGACCTCATTCAAGCTCTGATCAAGAAAGCCAAGATACCTAGTGAGGAGGAAGGCGGCAGGATTCGTGTGTACGAGACAAGCAGCCACAAGTTCTTCCGGGAGCTCGAGCGGACTTATCCGGTGATCAGCATCAACGACTATACAAACGTCGTGGCTGAGCGGATACCGCAAGAAGAATTAGACGTCCAAGACCCGCTTGCGTTTATCAACGTCTTCCACTTCCAGGGCGAACCCAGCCGCGCCCACGGCATGCCATTTAGATTCCTTCTCAAGGAGGTAAGTACAGCTGGCGGAAGCCGAAGCTCGTGACTAAAAGGGTAGCTGCTAACATCACAAACAGGGCGAAAAGTTTGCGGACACAAAGAAGCGACTCGAGAAACGGACAGGTCTCAAAGGCAAGAGCTTCGAAAAGATCAAGTTCGCTGTCGTGCATAGGACGCACTATTCGAGGCCGCATTACCTGACAGATGGTGAGACAAGAGTCTTCCAACAAGTTGTTGAATAGATGCTGATGAAATTTGCAGATGAAATCCTATGGGACGTTGCCGGAACTGAGGACGACTTCCTGGGGTTGGATCACGTAGATAGGACAAGATCGGTGCGCAATGGTGCTGGAGATCTTTTCCTCAAAGGATAGGAGCGGCTTTGATCAGCACTCTTCAGCTTGTATCACATAGCAGTTGTCACAAATCCCCGCCATTTGGATGCGGACACTGGGGACTCTGCATCTTGGGATGGAGTTTGCGCAAACCGCGTTAACGGTGTGACTTGGTCTGCTGCTCTCGACTTTATGTTGGAAGCATGAACGCGAGTTAGCATGGGGTTGAGTCAGGCTAGGCTCAGGATTGCTTTGCGGAAGGTCGTCAGTGGATACTCGTAGATGGGGTTGCAGAGACAAATTCTCGTGATTATGGGGGTTCACGTTGGGCATAGCAGGGGAGCAAGTATTTCTATGCTTCAATGAATAGAAAGACTGGTTTGGTTACTCATCAAGTGCTTCATGTGTTCACCTCAATGTGGTAAAAAAGAAAGGGTGAACAAGCTCCGCCGGCGGCCGGGAGTAGTCTGCCGACGGGAACAATTGGAGGCTCCGGCTTGGCCCGCGCCAAGCCATCTGACCCACTTGAGGAACGTCTTCCGTGAAATTCTAGGCGGTCTTGGACGGCGCAAAGATTTCTCGATAAGATAGTAGGACCATCGCCCTCGACCGGACTGAGCCACTGCTACTCAGTCTGTCTACTCGCCGTCTACCTATCGTTTTGACTATCCTCGCTGCACAAAGATGAATAACCTACCGGGTGGTTCTCCCGCTGGCGGGCAGTACGATCCCAACGATCCGAACGTCAAATGGGTGAGCATTCCTTTGTAATCGAACTCAATATCGACTGCGAGATGCACTGGACAGAGCACTAGCTAACCATGGCCGTCACAGCTCTCTAACATGATGGAGTCATGCTACGCAAAGACAGCAATGGCCGGAGTGGCAGGTTTTGGTCTAGGCGGCATGTTCGGCATCTTCATGGCATCGGTACGCTTCCCTCCCATGTCTCTTCTTCTCCCAACTTCCCAACCTTCCAACTTCAAGCTAATCACCCGCCGGACTTAGATGGCATACGACACACCTTTCCAGACCGCCACGACGGGCACCCCCGGCTCGCAGCAGCAGACGCCCATCTCCTCCCTCCCGCTCCGCAAGCAGCTCGCCCACGGCTTCAAGGACATGGGCAAGCGCTCCTACTCGACGGCCAAGAACTTTGGCGCCGTCGGCGCCCTGTTCTCAGGTATCGAGTGCGGCATCGAGGGACTGCGAGCTAAGAACGATCTCGCCAACGGCGTCGCTGCCGGCTGCCTGACGGGCGCCATCCTGGCGCGCAACGGCGGGCCGCAGGCGGCCGCGGTCGGTTGCGCAGGTTTTGCGGCTTTTAGCGCTGCTATTGATACTTGGATGCGGATGCCGAAGGATGAGTGAGTGAGCTGTCACAGAAGGTCGGCGGGAAGGGGGGCTTGGGGGGTAAAGGACGGCTACGAGGAGATATAATATGTGGTTGGTGGAACGGGTGGATGGATGGATATACTTTGGGTCTGCTCCATGAGGGCCTGTATTTACTTATGCACTGTTACGGCGTTCGGGGATCACATGCTGAGCGAAAGGATTGTATAGAGGAAGCTCCAGCATGGTGTGGTTTCATTTTTGCGCAGACGGTATAGACGGGATGGGATGAAGAGCCGGGTTGAGAACTCTCCGCTTCATGCGATGTACTACAGATGTATGGATTGTACATTACCAATGATACCAATATCACGGTGTATGTGGTCTAAACATTACACTCTGGCGGGCCTCTAGCCCTCCTTATCTACATGATGATCGACAAGAAAATGAGAACCGGTTCATTCACATATCATTACACCAGCAGAGTCTCCCGGATCCCTCCATCTCACCGCGGAGGCAAAAGTCCTGCCCGGGATATAACATAAAGCCAAAAAATTCAACGCTGGTTCCTCCCGTTATCAGAACATTCTCCCGTTAGGTAAGAAAAGCGCCTTCTCGCAACTCATACGCCTTTCACAAAGCCTTGTAGACCTTGAAAGCCCCAAACTCCCAGTAAGCATTATTGAACGCATCGGGATAGTTCGCGACCCAGTCGGAGCACGTGCTCGCACCTATAAGTAGTGATACAACAGTCAGCCCGGCAACCACGTCACACGACATCGCCCCCTTTTCTCTGGGATGGGATGACAAAAACTCACATCCGCTATCACTCCACGTAGCCTCGACCAGATCGCCACAGAGGTCGATATTAGCAATGATACTCTGGTTCCGGAAATGACTCCCGATATCACAATCCGTACTGGGGAAATCCGCAAATGCTTCGCCCCAGGTGCTCGGGTTCGGGACCGATCCGGCCGCGACGTCGGTCGGCAGGGCGCTCCTGAGCCAGCTCCAGATGCGGATGCCCGCGTCTCTCAACTCGACGGCCATGACTCCCCCTCCGGCCTGGTTGTACGCCGCGCCGAACGTGCTGGTCGACTGCGCCGCGACGCCGCACCCGGTGTTGGAGTTCGTCCCGTTGTAGCAGTCACCCTGGCCCGCTTGGCCCGTCATCACGCGCTTGATGCCGCTCATGTCGCAGCCCTTGGTGGTGTGCAGGGACGCCGTGTTGCCGCGGTCGCCCTGGTTGATGGCCTCGAAGACGTCGATTTCGCCGTTGGCGGGCCAGACGGCCGGGTTGGGGTCTGACAGCCACAGGGCCGGCCAAGTGCCACACCCGAAGGGCGTGTGGCGTACGTCAAAGAGGAAGAGCGTGCCGACCGGGTACTGCGTCTTCGACTCGACGCGCACGGAAAAGCGACCCGTGGAGGCGTCGGGAGAGGAGGTGTTGCCTACGCTGGTATCGACTTTCAGGACTGCTGAGGAGGCGGAGGCGTAGGTTAAGTTCTGGGGAGAATTAGTGAGATGGCTGTGCATGGGTAGGAGATATAAAGGGGGTGTTACGAGTTGGCTGGCCTCTTCCCTGGGTACATAGTGTACGAAGCCGTGAGCTGCGCGTTGGTTAGCATGAGATTCTTCATTTCAATTTTCAGAAACAGATACGAGTAAGTGACACGACATACCAGGGTCATAACCGACATAATAGTCGAAGTTATCGAAGAAACTCTCGCCGGAGTCTGTGTTATATGGTTAGCTATTGGTGATCTAAGGAGATGTATATGTTGTGCAGTGTCTCACATGTCTCGAGCAAGGTGTAGTTGAGCGCCGTGTAGTCGGGATAAGCGTTACTGTGATTCTTGTTGCGTGTGACGACAACAGCGACAGGAACAACGATGGCGATGATGACGACGAGCGCCACGACCGCCCAGATGCGCTTCTTCCGATACCACGGACTAGAGTATTTCTCATTACCGTAGGCCATGTCCGGAACCGCAGCGCGACCTCGTGGTGGGAGCTGATGTGAAGCGCCGTACGGAGTAGAAGACTCAAATGGAATGTCCTCGTAAGTGTTGTCGAGGGCACCGTGCCGGTGGTCGTAGTCGGTCTGGTGGTTATGGAGTATTATATCATCGCCAGGTTTACCAACACCTCGTCTTCCGCCGCCCCAGTCATCACCCCAGTCTGGACGTTGGGCCATAACAGCCAATTTTGATAAGCTATTTCAGAGTCTGCGATGCCAACATGCGCTTATGCAGGTGCAAGAGGGCTGAGCAGGCAGACTTGACTTTTACCCGGAGGACGGTTGGCGAGCAGCTTCCACGCCGTAGACGTACGTGCCTGAATGATCCTACTTGATTTGATATGAGGGGGGTGGGTGCGATGCGCTGCTTCCTCCAACGCTTCTTGCCGGTCGAGGTTAACCTACACTTTAAGATGGGACTAGCCTGAAGTGTTATACCGCAATTGAGCAATGTTGCTGCGCCGCAAGGATACGAGAAGAAGTCAACTTTTTGGCCAAGCGGATCCTTCGGGATCGGATGCTTTAAAGGTCTGACTGTCGACCTCGTATCAAATCACAGCTCGAGATAAAGACCCTGGAGAACTACACCAGGACTTTTCACCACAGTAGTGGCGGATTGCAAACGCTACATACCTTAAGTATCCAAAACTCGAACCTCCAGTGACGCGCGTACTTCCTCCACACTTGTTCGAAAGCCATCACATCAAGGATAGAAAGACTAATGGTGGAGCCCATCTTTCTGTTTTCACTTGAAAAACCGGGAAAGATTTGATATAGTTTTTTCAGATCATCATTGATGGTGAACTGAAAATTTGGAGACGAGGAAAGTTGAAACCAAAACGAAGAAAAGGGCCCAATGATGTGCGGCTTGCGGCTCGGATCTTCAACACAGGAACCACTTCAAGCTGGGGCCGTCGTCTCCAGACCAACACCATACATACCCCTTAAATACTACCTGTATGAATGTTGATATTTTCAGCGTTACACGACATTGTACGCCTGCCGTCGATTCTGTAGTATGTTCTGCGTTACAACTCCTTTGTAGTACATTACATGATTAGACAACCAAGGGTCCTTGGAGGGCATAAGCTCCAAACTCCAAGCTCCAGCGGCCCTCTTTTAGAACGTCTAGACGACAGATTGTGTGGTTTGCAGTACTTAATACTGTGCACAGGGCCAAGCAAAAAACATGGTATCAAACGACGGAGTGCCTTGAAAAAGCATGAAGTTTCCAAACCGGTTGCATTTTCATCAGCCACATAGAATAGCAGTAGCTTTATCAAACAATCTAATCGTCATCCTCCTCGACTCTCGCGCGCTTCGACCTGCCGGCATCTTCATCTAATCCATACGTCCTCTTCGTAGACGAGCTCTGCTCAACTTCAGACAAAAACTTGTCCACATTGAACAGATCAGCCGCCTCCTTTTCAAACTGCACCGGCCCCTCGCGCGGCTCGAGCTCATCGGCTCCCTTGAAAGTGCCCCGTCCCAGCGCCTCCCCGAAGCGGCTCGACTTCTGAATCCTGGACATCTCGGCGTCCCCACCCCCCTCGTCATCGTCGTCTATATTCGCCCGCGGCCGGTAGATGCTGCTGATGGCATCCTGCGCCGCAAACAGCGGCTTGTCGTACGGTTGGTCCTCGTTGAACCCGCTGTCGAACCCGCTCGACTGGTTGAACAGCCGCGAGTCGTACATGCCCTCGGACGACTGCGTCGGCTTCGCCAGTCCCAGCGCGATCTTCTCCGAGATGTCCCGGTTCTGCTCCCGCGCCAGCACCTGGATCCGCCTCTCGGCGCCCATCCTCGACTGCCGGAGCTTCCGCTCCTCCTCCGCCCTCTTCTCCCGTCTCGCCCTCTCCCGCTCCCTCACCTCCGAGTCGTCACTGTCAGAGGCCGAATCAGAATCGCTATAGCTCCCGGACCTGGATCGCGACGACCGCCGCCGCCCACCACCAGCCCTCTCCTCCCTGGCTTTCTGGGCGAGCATGCGTAGATGCTCCTCCTTCTGCGCCCTCTCCTTCTCGGCCAGCCTCTGCTGCATCGCCGCTCTCTGCCTGACCTCCTCTCTTGCGTGTCGGTCCGCCATGAACAAGGCCTCCGTGAACTGCGCAAACTTATCGTTGATCTCCACATCCTGTAGGCCTCGTCCGTCCGCAGCCAGACGCTTATCCAGCGGCACCGTATACCCCTTGGGATTCTTCCAGTTCGACACCGGCGGCGGTATCCGCCACGCCTCCTGGTCCTCAGCCGTCAGCTTCCGTGGCGGGCTGTGCATCACCGGCGGCGGAGGGGAAGGCGGTCCGCGGGGGATCTTCTTGTGCTTGAACTTTGGCGGCTCCATTGGGTCCCTCTGCCGCTCGACGATCTTCATGACCCGGTCCTGCTTCTTGCTGTTGTCCCCCATCTGGTTCGACGGGGTGTAGCGCACGAAGGTCGGCTCGCGCCTCCCGCCAACATTCACGTTCTTGGGTTTCTGCGACGCCACGGCGCCGCTGACCAGCTTGGCTAGCGCCTCCTGCGTCCGCTGCGCGGTGGCTTGCACCTCCTCCTGGCTCGGCCGCTCGAGGCTGAGCTCGCCCGCGTCGGCGCGCTGGCGCAGCGGGATCAGGTCCTTGAACGACGCGTGGATGATGCGGCTGTCGCTGTGGCCCTGCCGGGCGATGGCGTCGAACTTGACCTTGCCCTCAGCATCGACCTGGATGGCGAGCGCGTTGTTGCCCGTCGCTGTCTTCTTGCCCATGTCGAGCGGGTATTGTGCCACCGGTATCTCGGGAAAAGCTCCGCCGTCGCCAAAGTCCTCGGGTGCGCGTGGTCGCCATCCTGCTCGCTGGCCGTATGGGGGAGGGCCTGTTCTCTAGATGAGAGGAGAAAGAGTTAGCATCAAGGTCTTAGACGTAGTATAAGAGGTGAGTAGAGACAAGGCTAACCCTTAGGACAATCTGGCTCTCGTCGATCTGACCGGGTCCGACGATTCTTGGCCCTCGTGTTTGGGCACGAGACGGTATATCCTCATCTTCGCCAGTGTATTTCGGTTGTGGAAGAGCCCTTGCAAGGCCTGCCGCTAATGAAGTCATTGTTGTTGTAATGTGGAAAAGAGCGACGCAGAGGCAGCGATGGGCAACTTTTTCCTGCCTTGATGTTTGCTGAGCCGTGACGATTTCAGTTTAAAGACCGGCTTGTAAGGTCGCCGGCCAATAGAATTTTAGCGGGTTATGTGCTTGGCGCTCGAGGCTGCAGTGGCTGGCAGCTGTCACAACAGCCTTACATACCAATGGACCCCTTGACTAAGGTAGGCAAGCTAGGGAATGGGAATTGGAATTAACAGCAAACCCTTCTGCTACTAGGTATTTCGGGGGGAAATGGCCATCTTACAACTTGAATGATCTCTCAGATCTTTTTCACTTATATCTTCCTAAGGGAGAAGTTAGGTGTTAAGCACGACAACTAAGCTCTGTCCGCCATCGTTGATTAAGCAAGCCACCGATGCGCGGTAACAATCATCATCATGTTTGATTAATTCGCCAGTCTTGTCTACAGTAGTCCCATCCATCGTCACTCTTGGCGTATCCTATAAGTACAATAAATGCTCCGATCCGTACCCGGCTTTCGCATAGCGCCCCGCCAAAGACACAGAACAAGATATGCAGTTTAGACGTAACCCTTGCGAGCACCCTGATTGCCATTGTTAGTATTACCGACATATACTCGAGTCGCATGGATGGCAACATACCTGGAAGAAGAACCGGACGATAAAGACCTGCAGCGCGCCCATGCATACAACCAGTCCGCATTGGATCAAGCTGAAGTTGAAGATCCTGCTCTCCGTGCTCCGGACGGTGCTGAAGTTCCTGTTCTCACGAGTTCGGAAGTACTTCTGGTTGCGGGTAATGGTTGATAGCTGGCCAGACAGCTTGAACAGCGACTCCTCGAGAGCTGAAGTGAGCAGCGGGTCGCTCCCTTGCTTGGCCGGCAGGTCAACGCGCGCCTCGTTCTCGACGGCAATCTCGAAGTCGACTGTCTTATCGGCAAATGTGCTCATCTCATTGTTGAAGCAGAACTTATATTCGCCGATATCCTGGGCCGTGAAGACGAAGTCGCCCTGCCGTTCCTTCTCTCCCTCCAGCATCACCTTGCCGCCGGGACCGGTAACTTCGTAATCGACATCGAAGGAACCGCCTGCTTGTACCTGAGGACGCAGGTATTAGATGAGTTCCGATTACCTAAAAGGACTTTGCAGCATGTAGGCTTACCGCAAAGTAGAATGCAATCTTCTCCCCCTTATTCTTGGTCGCCGTATAGAAGCATGCCTTCTCGTTTGGCGTCAGCTTATAGGTCAATGCCGTTGCTGAAACCTGGGCGATAAAGCATGCCAGAAGGCCATATGCTATTAGTGGTAATTGCATGATGAACTTTGTGATGGCGAGGGAATCACAAATTGGAGATGGCCGTCGCGTAAGACCCGTGTCAAGCTGCCAGATTTGAAGGTGCCACGATGGACTTTTTGGACCGAGATTCCCTCCCCACTGCCGGTGGCCCTTGCGCGAAAAGGAGGGTACGTACTTTTCCTCCCGCTTTTCCCAATAGTGGGTCTTCGCTTGAAATACACAGTGACTTACTGGCCAAGGCGCTGACACAGCACGCCAACAAAGGTCCAGGTCTCTTGTTTCAGAGCTGGTTTGCAGGGATACGCGCTAGTGTGTGTAACTAACGATAAGAGTGACACGCACCGGAACGCTCCCGCATGCAGGCCTGGTGATGTCAGAACCCGAAAGCCTGATACCCCCGGACTCATTGGCGCATCATCGAAGCTTGAAAAGCGAAAGGCAGAAAAGCACATGCCACTGCCCTGCATTCCAAGCCGTTGAAGGTCAAACCTGGCATTCTTGCAAAGCTCAGGTTTCAATGCGAAAGAGGTTGCGGATACATTGCTGTTATCATCAAGCTGGGCCGCCCGCCTCGAATTCGACCATCTCTGTTCCCCTTCCTACTCTTTTCCCCAAAAGAAGAGCAGCGGCCTGAATTCCCTGCGTCTCTCCTGGCCTCCGTCTGGCCTTCACCAACTGAACTTGTGCGGCTTTATTGATGTCCTCATAATCTCATCAGAATGGCTTTACCTGAAACCAAAATTGCTCGGGCGTCGTCCCTCAGCCTACGCCTCGTATCCTACTTTTTCCTGAGATGGGCTCTGATTCCTGTAGGAAGAACCGCGGAAACCTTCGTTTGCTTGCAATCGTTAACCTGATGCTAGTTTCTTCCGGCAATAGTGTTCACTCTCTTTGCAATCTACGTGCCATCGTTCATCCAGAGCTATCGCAATGAGCCCAAGTACGCCTTGGTTGATGAAATTGACGTAGCGGTGACAGACACCATTGTCGAGCCGGATTCCCCAGCCGATAATGGGGACACTGATGCGCGAGATGAGGACGAAGCGGTTGTGGCTGAGGAGGTGGATGTGGTAGAGACGCTCTCTCTTGAGAAGAGGGATTTGAACCCCATTACGACACTCCTGGCGGGAACTCCGAGCCCAAGAAGCCTAGCTCTGTCCGCACTTGCTTTCCTGACCAACGCGGCTATTGTGGGTATGGTAGCCGACCGTGTATTCAGCGAGCACCGACATCCTGCAGACGATCTATCTTTCGTTCGTCCGGGCTACATCTCAGATAACGAGGCCAAGCTTCTGATTCGAGAACCTGATCAGACCAAGATGCCCATTACCGTTGACGTGCACATCAAAGATCCCCAACCTCCCTTCGACAACCCCCTCTGGCAGAAGGCCGGCAGCGTTAGGTGGACGATTGAGGAAACCGATTGGACGGCTGTCGTCGAGATTCCTCTGAGGCACTCCAAGCAGCGCGTGTATGAGTGGAGGACGTCGAACAACCACTCGGGCGAGTTCACGGCACCGCCAAGGCCGGGACATACGGACGAGCTGCGCGATGGACAGTTCACCTTCCTCGCCTCATCTTGCATGGTCTCACGCCTTCCGTACAACCCACTCGACCATCCTCTTGCCATCCCCGGCTTGCGACATCTTGCCAAGGTTCTCCCTTCTCTCAACGCCCAATTCATGCTATTTATGGGTGACTTCGTCTATGTGGACGTCCCCCGCTGGTGGGGCAAGAAGGTATCGGACTACCGGGCAAAGTACCGGCAGGTCTACGCCTCCCCCGACTGGCCTGCAGTAGGCCAGAACCTCAGCTGGATCCACGTCCTAGATGATCATGAGATCTCCAACGACTGGGATAAGAACACCACCGGGGTCTACAAGGCAGCCATTGACCCGTGGGACAACTATCACAAGCACGCCAATCCTCCGCTTGCCAGACAAGCCGGGGCGGTGGCCGCCAGGCGGACAGCGACCTACTTCGAATTCACACAGGGCCCGGCTAGCTTCTTCCTCCTGGATACCCGCACTTACCGCTCGAGTAACAAGCTACCAGCGAATGACACGGACAAGACCATGCTCGGCGCCGAACAATTGGAGGATTTTCTCGCTTTCCTGCGGAAACCCGAGCCCAAGGGTGTCAAGTGGAAGATCATCGCGTCATCAGTCCCTTTTACCAAGAATTGGCAGGTCAACACCAGGGACACCTGGGGCGGTTTCCTCGTCGAGCGGAAGAAGGTCCTCGAAGCCATGTGGGAGGCAGGTGCTAAGGGCACCGGCGTAGTAGTTCTTTCCGGAGACCGACACGAGTTTGCAGCTACCAAGTTCCCGCCTCCGGCCAACTCGAGCTGGCCGGAAACGGCGTCAGTATACGAGTTCTCGGCCAGTCCACTAAGCCAGTTTTACTCGCCTATTCCTAGTTACCGGCAGACGGATAATGAGGACGTCAAGATTAAGTAAGTCAGGCCCGTACACTTGACAGCAAGCTTCTATACTAATGTACCTCAGATACGTGCACAGGGGTAACTCGAAGTTCGGCGCCGTCACTCTCGAGACGCACGAGGGAGGCGTACAGAGCAGTCTGAAATACCGCCTCTTTGTCGACGGAAAGGAGGTATGGAACACGGTCGTCCTCTCTTCGCCTCCTGTTGAGCAGGACAAGACGTCTGGTTCGATTTGGGATAGGTTCAAGATCGGCTGAATGACATATTGCGACCTGCGTTGGTATTCGCTGCGATTTACACTCCAGCGGCGCGACTTGACCTCCGGGTGATAAGACGCCCAAGAGAAGGCACGCGCCGTCTAATTCGTCTTTGCACCGAGCTGCGACGACGGAGGGGTTGTATCTGGCCAGTGTTCGCTGTTTTCAGTCCTCAGAAGGCGTGTTTTGCTTTCGGACGGGTGGTATACATAAATGTAGAAATCACGGCTCTGCTTTTGATTCCATTGCGCATTGGCTTCCGTGTACCCTCTTTCTGACGAGATATGACCTAGTAACATCATCAATGCACGTGCCAAAGCTTAATTTACTCTAGCGTGCTAGCCTAAGCTGACGATCTATTTGCTCGCGTATGTGCGTTATATACAACGTAATACTGGTACATAAGTTTCAGTCATGTCGTGGACTTCCAATCCGTCAAATATGTTCCGAGGCGTTGCGTGTGCCTTCTGTGCTCGACCACACCACATATCTCGCCGCAATAGACAATGCCCCTTCGATACCTTCAATAACAGCCTCAGGGAGCTATTTTCAAATCCAGTTGCCTTGCTCTTCATGCCCGAGTCTATGGACTGAAGCAAACTTGGACAAAGGCACATAGGTCGACCGTGGAGGCATGAAAATGGTTCTGGACGAGTTTCGAGTGCTTCTCCGATTTTCTTGTTGCCTTGACCACATGGAAAACGACACAGGCGATGCCGGTAGTTCAATCGGCGATTGTGCGTTATGCTCCGTGGAACGCGGACGTTGGATCGCTGTTGTCCCGTCCAGCTCTGCGAAAGCAACAATAGAGGCATGCGCCGGAGAAGATGTGATGTGTTGGCAGAAGACTGATGGCTTTATTGGTAGTACTTTTATCGAATCTGTTTTTAGGATATCGTATGTAGGTGGTGGGTACTGCTCCCGGTGATGGTGTGGTAACGATACAACCTCTAGGCTGTTCCTAGAATGACTTAAACGCTTTCGTTTCCTAGTCCAGGCCATTATCGCAAAACCAGCGAGCACGGCGAGAGTACCGACAACCGATCCTGCTATTAGCCCTGCGCTTCTCGAACCTGCTGCCCCAGTGTCTGGCCCGGTCCCTCCTGTTATGGTCGATGCCTCCGTGTTAACCACTGTTGACGACGTAATTGAGGCTGATAAGGCAGAGTTCGTAATCGTGGTTGTTGGAGTAGGAACAAAGCTTGTTGTCGACTCGGATACCGTAGCCACCGCCGCCTTCGTTTGCTGCAAGACGAGTGATGTGTATGCAGCCTGGTTCTTCCCGATAACACAGCGCAAAGAGCCGCCGGACGAAACACACTCGTATCCAAACGGGCAACATGTTGTATTCCCACATGGAGGGAGATCCGAGTCCAGCGCGGTTGTCAAGATCTGACTATCAGGATGGTCCGTGACATTCATCAGCCTGGTATCGCAGGTAATCGGTATGATCGCGCTGCAGTCTTGACCGATCGGGCAACAGAGCGCGGTAGTGTTAGAGGCGAGAACCAGACAACTCGTGTCCGATGGACAGCAGAAGTTGGCGGGAAGACCTTGGCCGCACTGACTGTCGCCGGCCAAGCACCGGCTGGAATCGTGAGATCTCTCAAGAGACATCGTCCTGCGGAGTACGAGTATGGCGGACTACATGGCAACTTTGCACATGGATTTCAACAGGGGCTAGACGAAGAAGATATCGCGAGAACCCATATAACGAGTCACACACAGAGTATATAAGAACGAGTAGCATTTCCACACTAAACAAACAAACAATTCCAGACCACTTGGGAGGAACCGTTTGCCGCGCGGATGAAACTTCAGAAGCAAGAAGCTGGCACGCTAGCCATGCTATACGTGGTTGTTTAGAGTGAAATTCTGACAGAAACCAACAGACACCTCTGCAGGACGGGGGTATCTGGACGGCGCAGCAAGGTCGAAACAATGGCTCGCAGACGGGGTTGCAACGTGGTGCAACACCTTCACCATGTCGTCTGGAAGACGCCACATGGACGGCGCGTATCCGAGTCAGCGCCATTGTTAGTCCAGGCCGTTGGTATTGTCGGGCGAATCACTGCTCGTCAATAATCGCGGAACCAAGATGCCGGTACCGACGACATTTAGGCGTGACTTTGGGGGATAGGTAGGGGACTAGGTTGTAGCCAGATACCAACCGCACTCCTTAAATACGCCAGATATTTTTTGTGTCGTGGTGATAGAAGCAGAAGATCTGACGAAAAGTGGTCGGTGGAAGGAAGTGCGCAAAGGAGACAAACAGTTGAGCACTGACAATGCCCGGATACAAGCATTTTATGCAAATATCCAACTTACCGAGGCATTGACACATCCGTGGATGTGTGGATGTGCAGATGTGCCCTCTCAACACTTGAACCAAGGTAGCATATCGCAAAGGTGTCTTCATTTTCCACGGTAGGATCTACAAAATTGCAGCCATGGATATACATATACGTACCGCCATCATGAAGAGCCTCCTCAGATTTCAGAACAGCTTGGCGAGGGCCCGGTACGGTTCCCTTGTCGAATGATGGATGAGATGGACAAAAGAGACCCGACACTAACACCGGGTGAAGACCACGTCCGACATATTTTCCGCCTGTATATGTCAACCTCGGCCTGCGTCACGCATCTGCCGCCTCTGTTAGGAGAGACCAAACCGAGGATTTTGGTCCAAAAGTTGCCAAACAGCTCAAGCCAGTCGACATAGTCGACCATGGAATTTCCGTCCAGACCAGCACGGGTCGCAAGAGGAACTTCCTCCCAGGCATATGGCTCCGGTAAGTCTTGACCACGGACTTCATCAGAGATTGTCACGGCTGACAGTGCCTCAGCGACAACTGCCGATGTTCGTCCTGTGTCAACCAAGACACGATGCAGAGAAACTTCAATACCTTTGATGTACTGCTGCTATTTGACCTTGAGCCTTGACGCTCACATAGATAGCTGACGCTTCTAGCAGATTCCTGCTGACATACAGCCCAAAGAGGCCTTACCGATGAGCACTGCTCTCGCGATCACTTGTGAGCCTCCTCCACGAGACTGAATGCCGAGTGCAGCCTGATTCATGCGTGCTGCCAGGGCCCGATGGTCACAAGAGTGAATACTCCTGGGACTTCATCAAAAACTACTTAGATAACGACTACCGGAATATGGATGGGTCGCACGACACAATGTTAGTGAAGATACCGGCAGCAGCAGCAATCCAGGCTCAGTAGCTGACCGCACTCTAGGCCCATATACTTCGGACCCGATATCGCAAAAGACCCGCCTTCGGTTGACTACCAGCGCGTCATGTCGCCCGACGATTCTGGCGTTGCCGAGTTGACTGACAAAATAGTAGGAAGCACGCGCCCGCCTCAACGTACTGGTGGCTAACCTCGCGTAGAAAAGGCATGGGTTTGCCTTCGTGGACAACACGCCATACGAAGACCCGGAGGACACCAAACGGCTACTGGAGCGCATAGCGTTCATACGTGTGACACATTATGGCGGCTTTTACGACTTCACCCCGGACCTCTCCATGGCCGATACGGCCTACACCAACATCGCTCTTCCAGCACACACGGACACTACATACTTCACCGACCCGGCGGGTCTCCAGTCATTCCACCTACTATCTCACATCCCTGCTCCGGATACCATCCAGGATACGCAGCCAGAGGGAGGAAAGTCACTGCTTGTTGACGGCTTCGGCGCAGCGAGCAAGCTGCTACGCGAAGATCCATTGGCCTACAAGGTTCTGTCGAAGGTGCGGCTGCCATGGCACGCGAGCGGTAACAAGGGCATCACTATCGCGCCCGACAAGCTCTATCCCGTGCTCGAGCTAGACGAGGACACCGGAGAGCTGCACAGGGTAAGGTGGAACAACGACGACAGGGGGGTCGTCCCATGGGACAACGAGTATTCCCCCGAGCAATGGTACGAGGCGGCGCGGAAGTGGGATAGCGTCCTGAGGAGGGACGATACGCAGTGCTGGATCCAGCTTGTGCCAGGCAAGGTTTTGATCTTTGACAATTGGCGTGTGCTCCACGGCCGCAGCGCCTTCACCGGGATCAGGCGGATTTGTGGAGCGTATAGTGAGTCCTCGATTTATCAATGGTGTTGCATGCGTGGTTGTCCTTTGCTAACCTTGCCACAGTCAACAGGGACGACTTCGTCTCACGCTGGAGGAACACGAACTTCAACCGCGAGGACCTCTTGAGGGTCGTTGGGTAGACTTAGGCGGACACACATGCGGAAGGCCAGGATATCACCGGCAGACAAATGAGACATATGTTCTATTGCCCGTTACAGCATGCCCAAAAGGGTAGTTCCGCTCAAGGACCACCCCGTCCTGCATTGGAGAAGCAGACCGCCGGAGTGTCTTTCCCCACCCATCGCCCCTCCTAAGTCTAACTGACGGAGAGCTTCCCCTCACTCATTTTCAACTTCACACTTCCTCTGTTGATGTCTGAATCCCAGTACATGTATACCCAGAGTTGTGTATGCTTGGACGGGAGGGTTTGGCGACTCTGTCAAGGTTATGGAGCGGTGCTGGCCCTTGTCGGTTAGATCTTTGCCACATTGGACAATGTTCCTGACTCTCAACGCTGATCAATGGGGCCTTCCGTATCAAGACTTCTTTTCCTTGGAGCGACAACGAACACTCGCTACGCACTAACGAGACCCTGGTTCCACTCGTCTCCCCACAGATGGGGCCGTGATGCCATCGTCTCACTGACGCACGCGGCGGTCGGCAACATGTACACAGAACTTAAAATCTAAGTCGCATGGCGATGGGCTTAACATTGGGCCGCATTGCCGCCGTGGCTGGTGGGCAACTCCTCCAGCTAGTCCTGCGATCTACATAAAGTTCTTCTGTTCCTCTGTCTCCAGTATCAACCTCAGCTAAGGTGCTCTGTCCTATCCTTTTTTGTTCTTTTACTCGTACAGGTTCAGATCTCTGACAGAACCATTCTTTTCCCCTCACCCCGCTCAACCTACCCCAACGACCACAGCAGCTATCCACACACACACTCACGCATCATGGCCGAAAACATGCAAGACGGCAAGTTCGTCCACAATAACACCGCCCCGCCACAGGAACACCGCGTCCTCCCGCTCTTCTCCCTCGCCGGCCGCACCGCCATCGTCTCCGGCGCCGGCGCGGGCATCGGCCTCGCCGTAGCACAGGCATTCGCCGAGGCCGGCGCCAACGTAGCCATCTGGTACAACTCCAACAAGGAGGCTCTCTCCCGCGCCGCCGACATCGAGAAGACGTACGGCGTCAAGTGCCGCGCCTACCAGGTAAACGTGACCTCGTACGAGGCCGTCGAGCGCGCCGTCGACGCCATCGTGGCCGAGTTCGGCGGCCGCCTCGACGTCTTCGTCGCCAACTCGGGCGTCGCCTGGGAGCAGGGGCCCATGCTCGACGGCGGGCTCGACCACTACCGCAAGGTCACCAGCACCAACGTCGACGGCACCTTCTTCTGCGCCCGCGCGGCGGGGAAGCACTTCCGCAGGCAGAAGAGGGAGGGGACCACGACCGCGGGGGAGAAGCTCGAGGGCTTCAACCAGGGGAGCTTCATTGCCACGGCGAGCATGAGCGGGCATATCGCCAATATCCCGCAGCTGCAGGCCGCGTACAATGCTAGCAAGGCGGCTGTCATTCACTTGTGTAGGTGCTCTCTCTCTCTGTCTCTCTCCTTCACGTGAATCTCGATAGGCAGAAGCTTTGGTAGAATGCTGACTCTGACACAAAAAGGCAAATCGCTGGGCGTCGAATGGGCTGGTTTCGCGAGGGCGAACTCGGTCTCTCCCGGCTATATCAACACAGAGATCTCAAAGTTCGCCTCGCCTGAGGTCCGAACCGTGTGGTTAGACAAGATTCCCATGGGGTAAGCTGCGACCTCATTTGTCTTTATTGTGCTGGCAGAAAACTGACATGTGCAAAAGCCGGGAAGGTGAGCCGTCGGAACTCAAGGGCGTGTATCTGTACCTTGCGTCGGACGCATCGTCGTATACTACGGGCACAGACATCATTGTCGATGGAGGTTATACTGCACCATGAGTTTAAAGACATCTTGCGGCATCCTTAACCAAGTGCTGGATGAGGATTCGGTAAATAGTACTAGCGATTTATTCCCAGCAGAGAGGACTCAACCTTTCTTATAGTTTAAGCATGCTCATGCTATAGTATCAGGGGTTAAATGCATACGCATCTTTGATAGCGAAGAATAGAGCAGTTGGCGCAATTTTCAGATTTCCCTATGACTGCCGTACTGTTGATCCGGACATGGCCTCCGCGTCTGGTAGACATCCAACGCCGAATCTCTTGCTCGCCCCAGCACTTCACTTATAGTCTTTCCCACAAACACGGACAACCCGTAGTGAGCCACACAGCTTTTATCTCGGCCAGTTTGTATATACCAACACAGTTTCTTGCCATAGCATGAGCCGGATGAAATAGAGCCACCCCTCAGTACGGAGTAAGAGCTTGCCCTTCCAAGCATTTCAGCCAACCAGTATAGTCGGGAAAAAGTCCTCCATGTAAATCCAAAACACCTTCGTAAGCATCGTTAAAAGGTCATCAGCATCGTAATATAGTTACAACCTGTTGCAGTAGAAAGAAGTTGTAAAGCCGCCATGTCCAAAAAAGGGTATACTTTGTCTCTAGTCCCAAAATATCGAGAGACTTTTTCGTCATAACTGGATTGATGACCGCCCCCTGACTTTTCTAGATTTTACCCATGCCGAATAACGGTCTTCCCCTTGTCTTTATCTTTGGACTCTACCGTCATCAACAACTGCCGGAGACTTCCCTCGGCGTGGCTCGGCGCACCGCTACCTCTCCGACCCGTAGATTGTCCGCCGTGCGAGCTCTGTGCTTGCGTGCTCTTCCATGGTATCCAGGTGTTCCAGCCGGTCAGCAGCCCGTTGTTCTGGAAGTTCTGCTCGTCCGTCCGGGACACCATGTCCGCCAGCTCGTCCATAAGCTCCGCGTTCTGGGGTGACTGGGTGTCGGGGCCATGGCCTTCGGCAGACGCATTCTCGGGCGCTGTCCGGATCTCCAGGTGGCTTGGGGATGTCTGTGGCTTGGCAGGTTCGCTCACCAGTGCAGACGCCGAGGAACGAGGTGAGGTCACGTCACTCTGCTTGGTGCCTTGTCTCCTGTTTTCTAACAGAGCATTGGCGAGAGACGCGGATTTTTTCCGTGACACGCGCTTTCCAGCTGATTCATCTTTCCGACTGTTCGTCTCTCCGGACTGGTTTTCGCTCCTTGTGCCTGAGCCGTCTGTGGGGGTCGCAGCCGAGGCTGATGCCGACTCGGAGTTCTTCCTAGCCGCCCTGCCCCTGACCTCCTCGGCGATTTCTGCGGCCGACTTCTTCTTCGTCTTGTCTTCCTCCGAGGAACGACTAGACGACATGATGGTCTCGAGAGTTCCGTAGGCGACGCTCTTACGGCGCCCACCACTCCTGCGCTTTCTGTGCCCTCGACTTGAGTGCTCGTCATCATCAGAAGCAATAGCCTGCAGCGTTGGCCCTCCCATACTCGCAGCTGGACCGTTGTGCCCTCGCCTCCTAGTTCTGGCGGCTGAACTCGCAAAACTGGCTCCAGAGCCATGCGGCGTGACATGGACTTCGTATTGGTTGCTCAGGCTGTACCTCGATCGTGCGCAGATCTCCGCTATCCTGTCAAGGTCGGAGCTGACACCGCCTTCCTCCTGCAGATCCGCCATGAAGCTCTTGAATGAGAAGGCTTCCAGTGGTGGCAACTTTGGCTCTTCCTGGTCCCTCTGGCTGACCAGCGGCCATTGCCACGGCAGCTTGCTCTTCTTCGGTTTGGGGCGCGGCATGTTGTTGACTATCACCCGCCCATTTGTGCTTCCCGTCGTCGAAGGCGGGCCCGGCCGGGAACTGCCAGTTTGCGATATCGTCGGCTTCACGGAGCCGCGTGAGTGGTACGAGCCTGCTCGTGACGAGGACGGTAGGGGGATTCGCTTCGAACCACCGCGAGACACGCTTGACGGTCGGTAGGGGTACGAGTGAGCGTTGGACGGAGACGGTCCGCTATACGTACGAACGATGACGGGTTGGGAGTATGTGCTGCTCTGCGCACCGGTCGATTTGGTGTACCGGTGCCGGCTGACTGGAGAGGGATAATTGCTGTTCAGCTCACGCAGGGTTGAAATTCGATGAGCAGCCGTGTCGTCGTCGAGTGGAATTGGTCGACCCTCGGCAGGGACCAGAGATGTGGAAGAGGAGTTCGCGGGCTGGGAGAATAGAGGAGGGAATGCGAAGGGGAGAGAGTGCCTGCGGGACTTGGAGGTACGTCGTGAAGAAGGCGGATTAAGCTTGGAGGTACCTGCCGTGGTATGCGAATTGACTTGCAAGAGGGAAGGGTCCTCTGGCAATGGAGGTTGTTGATGAGGATGAGACGGAGAGACCTGCTCTGCGTTCATGGCTCGTAACTCCAGCAGGCAGCGCGATCTGGACCGGTTATGTATGAGTTGTCACATATAGTAAGTCGAGGAGTCCATTAGCCATATAGCATCTGATACGTAGCAGGGAACTGCAGGCTTAGACTTGGAACTCGGGCAAGGTGCGTGTGTAGGACCATGCAGGTGTGTCGTGGTAGCAGCTGGGTCGACTGGCTCTAGCAGCACAGAGACACCGGAGACGACATGATTTGGCCCCGTCGTTGCGTCTGCGTGTGTCAAGGGACGGGATCAACTGTGGGACAGGAAGCGTGTCAACGACCACGCCACGCCGAGACCGAAGGAGGTATTGATATATTGTATGCAAGTCTAATGCGCGCGAGGTGGTTTCCGTAAGGCAAATGAGGCAGGTCACTACCTACTATAATCTCCACACCGGCTTTGGCAGATGCAAAGTGTTGCGAAACAAGAAAAGCCAGAATCAGGAAACTACAGGAGAGACGGAGGATTGCCGATAATATCTCCTTTTCCCTTTTCTTTTCAGAAGCTTTGCATTCTTCGATTGTTGAGAGGGGGAAAAGCAGAATCTGTCTGGTCGGTCTTGACACTGACTGGCTCTGCTGCGCAGTAGGGCGAAGAGTCGTTGCCCGTGTTTATTGGATGATTGGGAAGCTGCCTCCTGCAGGAAGTCGTGGCTCTCTTTCAAAGGACAAGCAGCGCTCCGCCGGCAGAGTCCACTACTCGATTTGTAGCCAGTCACGGAAAGCGGGGTTTACGCTAAAAGTCGCGCCCGATTAACCTTATCTCGATAGTGCCGTAAACGGTACAATATTTCTGAGCTGGGCCGTAGAGAGTTTGCTTGACCTGAGTGCGGTTTAATGTAGAAAGCTTGAATGTCTCACCAGTATCTTCTTCCCTGCCTACCTTACTCGACCTAGATGTCTTTGCCAGTACTGTGTACTCACGGCCTGTTCCACTTAGGGGCGGGGCAGTCAAAGCTAAGAGACATAGCACGAGGGCACCGCCCGCGATAGTATACGCCTTATTATCAAGCAGGCTCGTATGCACTATGCTTGCAGATGATACTGACGAATTAGTGCAAGAAGGGCTGCTGTCCGTCGCTCGTCTGAGCAAAGCCATCTGCTGGTATGGTTGTGGCATCCGTGGTGTTGGACTCGCTGGCACCTGTCTCCTTTTCCATCTTGCAGGAATGATTGTGTACTTCCGGAGGCCAGATCTTGTAGAAATCCTCTTGTTCACCATATTGCGGTTCGAGAACTTGAATCAGAACTTCATCTCCTGCCTCACCTGGCTCAAAGACTGCGACTCTATGTCGGTTGGACGAGAGCGAGTTAGGCGCGGGACCGGCCGAAACAGACCGGCTCGACCTTCCAGCTCTGATCGGATTCTCTCTCCTCTTGAGGCCTCTGTGCTTGCTACGCGTACCCGGCGCCCCGAATGTAATCCTTGCTCATATCCTCGACCGTGTCATGCAGGCGCTCGTACAGATATCCATACACAATCGATCGTGGAGTTTGATGCCAATGATTGTAGTGAGAGTGCTCACCCCGCTTTATCGCGTAGTAGCCATGTCTCTCCTTAAGCGCTTCGGGTCTCGTGCTCTGCGATTTCAGCATTGCGGTCGATCGCACATGTGTCTCCCGCGTGTAGAGTGTAGATCTCCCAGGCCAATCTGCGAGACATTTCCATCTCGGCACCGATCGCCTCATGTCTATGGAGACAGATCGGGAGATGGCGTAATACGTGGCGGGCGTGATGGACATAGACAAATCAACTCTCGTATCATCATCGCCAGGGTGACTCCATGTCCAGTAGAAGTGCTGTCTTTGATCTGCTCGGAGAGCGCTGCGCACGGAACAAACCGCCCCAGCGATGGCTCAGACATTGCGCTTCGTGTGCTAACCGGAAGTCGGAGGATAAGGCTGTGCAAAGATTGTCAGCAGAGGAGAACGAAGATAATGAGCAAAAGAAGTCTGAGTAGGAAGCGTACGTTATACTGACTTTTGGAGCTTCCGCAGGTCGACCTGCAATATAGCTTCCATATTCAAAACAGGGTGCACGATCATGACCCTCTTGCACGGTAGGTTGAATATGCGCAGCGGCGCTTGATTAACAAGACGGAAAGATAAAGGTTTTATCACGAACGATTTGCAACTCCCACATAACTCCCAATTCACCCCATTATTCGTCGTCTCATGTGTACCCGTTGAGATCCGCCAGTTCCACCCGGTTGTCTCTTGCGTCCTATAACTCCTTAGTGCGTGGGCTGGACAATAGTCCCATAGCCGTTGCCTCCGGCCTGGACTCTCTCGCTGTAGATGCCCGGGGCGCGTGATGCCGTAAAGCGCCCTTCTCTGGCCTGCTCTCTGCGATCGTAATAGACATATTCGAGGTAGAAGGCATGGAGATGTCCGGGAATGAAGCTGAAGAGAATAGGCCACTAGGTTAGCAAATGATCCTGCAAGAGAGAGGAAAATGAGCTACGCATTCTGTTCCACATGCTAGAAACATACCCTAGGATCGTCAGGCAGATGTTGATGAAGAGATCAACTCCGCACCCAGCGACGGCATACACACCCAAGGGTGGCACTGGATGATTTGGTTAGCTCCATAACGAGATTTATTGTCGGGCTCGATGGCACATACTCAGGAGGGTGATAAGCACCAGGAGAATGGCTGACGCGGCGCCCATTTCGATATCGTTCGACTCTTAGCTTTGCAAACGTGTGACTCTTTGGCTGGTAAGGGCGTAACTTTGAGAGTAGCAACGAAGGTCTGATGTTGGAAGGAATCTCGTCTTGAGGACGAAGCAGATGTTTGGATAAAAGCGGCAAGCAAGTTAGGGCAAAAGGAGTATGTCGTTGATAATCTTGGATCTACGAAACAAGGCAGTGTCATAGCCTTTGGAATCGCGGAAGGTGGAAGTGCTCAATGTGAGAGTGCAGCCATAAGTGGGATCATGCATGACGTAGGCGAGGGGCGCTCAAGCCACGCGGCCCGTCAACGGTCAATAGGCTTTGATTGATGACTAAGCTCCAGGTCAAGCTTGATCGTTGTCAACCCTGTCCTAGTGTAAACGTACCTTATTGTATTATGTAGACCTCAAAGTCTTAACCTACGGAACTTGGAAACTCCTGTCATTGTCGCAAACAGGAGCACAGTATAGCATAAACTGATGCGCGAGAATCCCACACTTCTACTACCAGCAGAGGGACAGACCTGTACACGGTCGGGTGGCGGCGCGTGCGGCGGCAGTGCCTATCGGTTCGATTTCCTCCGTATTTGGCAGAAATGGTCCGACTTGTATCTTCCAACAGCCCGTACAAGTTCTCCATACAGACCTACCAAGCCCGGGTAATGGTAAGTACTTTAGGTATGGGTATGATCCTCTTACCACGTGGTTGTCGCTCGCGTAAAACACGAACGCATGGAAGGAATGCAAAGGAACGAAAATAGAAGGAATGGGGATAGCACAAAGTTGACGGAACCTCCTAGCAACATGGAAGCATTGCTCTATAAAGATGCGGCTACAATGTCATGGTTGCGCCTGCCTCTCAGCACGGCCAGGAAGCGAGAACCTGAGCGGTCAGGGCAGTATGAAGCGCTGATCCAGAAGCATTTGTCGACGACTTTGGACATCTGGCAGCGTGCACTATAAGGTACTAAACGTTCAACAAGTGCACGTCTACCTGATTGCTAAGGGGCGCTAGCAATTGTCACAGCGGCAATAGGATAGGGGCCGCCGACGTTGCGGTCTGTCACTTGTCAACTGCTTAAGTCTGGAGACGGCAAAGGCAAGTTTCACAGGCCTATGCCACCTGCAGCAATGGCCCGTTGGGACCATACCTTTCCGACGAACAGGCGGAACTTGGAATATTCCCTCGTTTGCCATTCCAAAATCGCGAATAAGCTTCCTTCGCTGGAGTGCGTGCAGGTTACTAAGGCATGTGTCCCTTACCTGCATGTACGGGCATGTACGGGCAGGTACTGCACAGTGGGGTGCCCTTGATGAAGTGTTCACGGGCCGTCCGTTCTCGGCTAGCATTCCGCCAGTGCTCCGGACGCGAAGCCCCTTGTTTTATGCTACTTTGGCGGTAGTACAACAGTAGTAAGAGGCCGCACCGCTAGCACAGTAGTCCACTAAATGACACATTTGGACCCTTGTCAAAATGTCGCTCGTGGTTTTATTTCCAAGGGGTGGCACTACCAAAGCACCCACTTTTGGTGCTGGTTGGTACTGTGCAGTATTCCCCATACCTTCATTAGGTATTCTTCCCTCGCAGCTTTCAGCATCTTCTTCATCCATTGCAGGGTCGACAGGGCCAACAGAGTGTTTACAGTTGTATACGGTCTTTCTGTGAGCCGTATAGTCTTGTCGCTTGCTGGTGACAGAACTGTGAGACTCAGATGCGGCGATTTCGGTGCCTATGCCGTACCTTTTCTCTACCTTATCCATAAGGTAAGGTACCTGACCACTAAGCTACGGTACCTTACGACAGCAGGTACCCAATCCTGGTTGGCCCAATTTCTTGTCAGTTTTCCCATTCCTTTCTTCACCTTGCCCGACAAGCACGACGACCTCTATTCCAAGGTCGAATTTTGGTTTCTTGCTTCTTCGCCGTGCTGAAACCGAACAGCTTGAAACTTAGGAGTCTGTTGCTCCGTCAATTCGGTTCAAATATCACCACCTTTGACCTGTCACCGAACTCTCCCCCCCCTCTCCGGAAATCCGTCATCTCAACTTTCTCAACCAAAAAGGCGAACCGTGGCCGTCACCATGGCTTCCACGCAGACTCCCCCGCTCAAAATCGACAGATACGTTGTCATTCACGTTGCGACCACCTGCGATGAACATGGTGTCTATGTCACAAAAGACTCGGCCGAGCTGATTGAGCTTGGTTGGATTCTTCTGGACGCTCATAACCTTGAAGAGGTGAGCCCGTTCAAGAGAGCTTTGAAACAGTGTCTCTCGCCCCCCTTTTCGTCCGCATGTAACTAACTCGGCCTTACGCACAGCTGCACCGTGAAAGCGTCCTGGTCAAGCCTCAGAATACACCCATCACTCCTCTATGCAGTAAGTATAACGCTACTTGTTGTCGTTTGGAGTTCCCTGGCCTTCGAGCTCTCTCTGTCACTTTCTCGCATCTGCACATTGCTTACCAACTTCCGCGATATAGCTAGCTTGACCACCCTGACCTGGGAGCATGTCCGAAATGCCGGTACTTTCCACGATGCCATCCGCAGATTCGACGCCTTTGCTTCCGAGCATTTGACCTCGAAGAACCTCGAGTTTGTGTTCGTTACACTGGAGGCTTGGGATCTCCGCGTTCAACTTCCCCGAGAAGGTCGTGACAAGAACGTTGTGCTCCCTCCATACCTCCAGCACTCTCGTACCTTCGATCTGCGAACCGAATATCAAAGATGGCAACAACACCATCCGGAGTCGCTTCCTTTCGGTCCCTCGTCGCTTGCCAATATATGTGCTGCTCTGGAGGTCGAGCCTGTTCAGTCTAGTGCCCCGATCAAGCACAACCTTCCCTTCCACCTCCAGGCCCTCGCGCCAGCTTCTCCTCGGAGGGCTATGGAAGAAGCTGTTACGCTGGCTCGCGTCCTCCGCGGTCTGATTCATAAATCTCAACCTCCCCATGAGCACCCGGACGTTCTCACGCGTCCCATGGATGCTCGGGCCGATGTTCGTGCCTTCTTGTCTGAGCGGAGTAAGGTTCTGCACATGTCCGGTCTGCCGCACGATACTACTCAGTCTGAGCTCGAGAGCTGGTTTACCCAGTTCGGCGGACGACCTATTGCCTTCTGGACCCTCCGCACACCGGAGCAGCACAAGCCAACTGGCACTGGTTTCGCTGTCTTTTCTTCCCATGAAGAGGTAAGTCGATCAAATTCTGGCTGGTCTTGTCATTACCTATCAGTGCTCGTCTGGTCCATATCTCCGCTGTGTTCTTTTGACATCTGGCCATCTCGCTAACAACTTACAGGCGGCCGAAAGCTTGTGCATGAATGGCCGAGCTCTGAACGAAAAAGCTATCGAAGTCTCTCCTTCCTCAAGCCGTGTCCTCGATCGCGCAGCAGAGATCTTGACACCCTTCCCTCCAAGCAAGAACCGGCCCCGCCCAGGCGATTGGACGTGCCCCTCATGTGGTTTCTCAAACTTCCAGCGTCGGACAGCGTGTTTCCGTTGTTCTTTCCCCGCCGTCGGCGCCGGCCCATCTGGTGATATGGGTTATCCTGGTGGTTATGGATATGGTCCGCCAGCCATGATGCCCCCTCCACCTCACATGGGTGGCGGTCACCACGGTCATCACGGCGGCGGTCACGGCCGTATGGGCGGCAGCGGTGTGGTCCCCTTCCGTGCTGGCGACTGGAAGTGCGGTAACGAGGTCTGTGGATACCACAACTTCGCCAAGAATGTCTGCTGTCTTCGTTGTGGCGCCAGTCGCGCTGGTGCTGCTGTGGTCGCGGACTCGGGCTACCCCTCCCCGATGGATACCCCGTCGTCCTATAACATGGGGCAAGGCTCCATGGCTGGTACTCCGGGGCCCGGACCCTTTGCCTCAACAGCGGGAGGTTTCGCCTCGGGCGGTGGTTATGGGCAGCAGTTCGGCGGCCCTCCCAGCACTTATGCTCTTCCTTCTGGACTGGGAGGCGGCGCTGCTCCGTACCCTTCGCTTAACACGCACTTCGGACCAGCTCCTGGTTCTCACTCTGCCGGCCCGTTCGACAGCCGCGCCGCTGAGGCTGCCTTCCAGTCAGCAGGTAACGGTCCGGCTTCCGCTGGCCCCGGCAACAATTTCTATTCTCAAAATGAGAGCGACCCCTTCGCGTTCTTGGCTTCTGGAATTGGAGGCCTTTCCGTCAGCGGACAAGATGCTCGCCAAAACGGAGGGTCTGCGCCGCCAAGCAAGTCTCCAGCATAAGCAACTCGCTTACGACCGCTCTGCCGTCTACTAGACCGTATGTCTATGCACTTACTTGCGATGTGTTTATCAGTTCTCTTTCATTTCGCACGATGTCTTCTGCATAAGCACATAGAGAGCATCTGACCTGGGCAATAACTCCTTCCCTGTTACACCCAGATGCGGCCAGTCTGGACGGAATTCAGAACATATGTGCCATGGACGGAAGAGATTTCGAGGGAGCAAGGGGTGGGTTAAATTTGCAAGGCTGGAAAGACAAAAGGGCATCACGTTGTTACAGGAACAGTCAGCAAGGAATGTTCGACCAAACATTGTATCTTCTCCGAAGCGAAGATACGGAATAGGTTTGATTATTGGCGATGGCAGGTGAGACAACCAGAGGTTCCTGATCACCTCCCGTCGCCATTATCTACCACTGCATCTCGGCTGCTTTCTGGAACGGTTCATTGTCACCAGCTATCTTTACGGTGGCATCTCGACTGCTTTGAATGGGTTGTAATTGGAAGGCTGTATCAACTTTGACGGACAACGGCTGCACGGTACGGTGTCGCGTGCATAGCGAAAGGAGGTGCAACGGTTTATATCCAGTCGGCCACCATGTTAGAGGGACGTTTCCACAACCTGCTGTTCGATTTGAGTTTCGAAAGTTGTCGTTTTGATATCTATTTTCGCGGATGGACTGTCGTTTATACTCCTAACCTTTGATTCATCTAGTCCTTCATTTGTCGAGGGGTCAAGATTGTTTCTCCCTTTTCCTAGCTGCTTCCATCTGTTTTCATTCTTTCATCGGACTCAAAAAAGTCGTTGGCTGGTCGGCGGGGAGTAGGCGGCAGGGGCGATGGTGTTGGTTGGAACCTGGAACGGAGGATTTGTCGTCTTTTTTAATCATATGCATTTCGTTTGTGTTTCTGTCCTATTCTGAAACTGTTTTCCCCTACAAAATCACCTCAAAAAGCTGTTCGAAGACAACACCCTTGATAACAGACGCATGTCTCTTGCTGTGGTACGTGAGTTGGAGGGATACACCATTTAGGAACAGGGCCGCGTGCATTGTCTCTTGTGATGCCCAGCCTACTTGAAGTTGTCCTCAACCACAGTCTGCTACAGTCTTGATAAGATAGTCAGGTAGAATATGTTAATACTACTTGTCCTCATCTGTAAATATCCGCTACATCTTAGACGTCTTCTGCGTGTTGTGATATAAGCAACGGTCTGGGACGGCATGAAGGCAGGAGGCAGGAGGCAGGTATCGATTGACTGATGTTTGCACAAGTTAATTCACTGAGAACGTTATGGGTCTAGTGTAACTGCTTCGTCCTCCCGCAGCGTACACGGGCATAGCTATCTCCGTGTCTTCCTCCAACTTTCTCTCGACCTTGGCCTGCCATAGACACCCCAGCCACTTGTAACCACGATCTTTTTCAGATCCATCATATGCGTACCGAAGCTACTGGCCCAAGCCACCAGACTTGGATCAGGCAGAGTCCAGAATTGAATGATTCTAAGACCAAGCCGATATGCAATCCAAACCATGCACAAATCAGTAGAGTTGATGATAATCCCTTATCTTCTCTTGCTCCCCTCCGTCCTCTGTGCCGTCGTCGCGCGCCTTGATCGTCAAAGCGGCCTGTTCCTTCCAAGCATCCCAGTCGTACTCCAGCTCGTCCTCGGAGTAATAGTCGTCCGCTTGCGCCAATAACTCCTCATCTAGTTCTTGGGCCATCCGCTGGCGCTCCTCGTTGTCCAGCTCTTCTTCACTGTCCTCTTCGTCTGACGACTCCACGCTACTGCTGTCCTGCTGCTGGGAAGCAGGAAACTTTAGTGGCGTGGCGGTGAGAGAACTGGGAAGAAGCGTCGAGTCCAACTCTTCCTCTTCCAGGTCCATCTCATCCATACCCATCATGTGCGGGCTGTCGTGGATACCCACCAGAACGGGACTGCCTTCGAAAGGTGGCGGGGTCATGACCGGCAGGGAGTTGATGGACGAGCAAACACGGCTCTGAAGTTCCGGTAGGTTTGAGGAGGAAAGTCTGCTATGAACGCCAGCATTGCTCTCCTCTTCATCTGAGATGCCGTCACTGCCTTCGTTCCCGCTCTCCCCGCCGAGAACTGAGTCGTCGTCGAACACTCCACCCTCCTCATTCCCTTCCACACCCTCGAAATGCTTCCCCTTCTTTGCCAAGTGATGAGCCGTCTGCACCTCCGAGACTATCGCCACGCTTCCGTCTTCCTCCTCTTCAGACACCTTCGAGTCCTCTTCCCAGACCAAACTTTTAAGTATCTCATCACGGTCATCCTCTTCGATGGCCTTCTTCTCTTCTTCACTTAGGCTCTCCCACCTCGCCTTTCTCACAAGCTTAGGCGTCCACTCCCCATCTGCAAATGGCACATTACCCCCACCGCCGTGCACCAAAACAGCTCTCCTCCCAGCCTCCTCTGTGGGAATCTCCCCCGGCAGCTCCTCATCACTCATATATAACTCCTCCAGCTCCGGCGCCAGGTCTACGGCCAGCGCAATATCAACATGCCCGTAAATAGCCATGCTCTCGATACAGTCATGCGCTTCGATCCCTCTCCTCGCGCACTCCCGCGCGATAAGCTCGTCGGGACGAAGGAGATGTTCGCTCCCCCTCCCCCAACCCTCTAGATGTCCTGCACCCATCTCGTCGACCGGGACACCCAGCACCGGCAGCCCTGCCTCCCGCTCCGCAACCGTCGGTCGGACGTCATACCGCAGCTTGGCGCCTATCACCTCCCTCAGTGTCGTGAACCCCTTCTTCCCCCTCAGGAGCCTCCACAGCGGCGTCAGGCCGCCATTCTGGCCGAGAATGAGCTCCATTAGCACGCCGTGGTCCGGCCCATAGAGCGGGTCATTGAAGCGCATGACGAGCTTGACCAGGAAGACGGCGGAGCGGTAGAGGTCCAGTCGGGTAAAGTAGGCGGTCTCGCGGATCACGGCGCAGCGGTCCGCGTTGGTGGGGAGATCCATGATCAGCCACAACTTGAGGAGGGTGGAGTCTGTGTCGGGCGGGAGGCGGTGGCCCTGCCGGGCGAGGGAGGCAATGATGTCGCGCACGCGGATGGCGCGGGCGTGGACTAGCTGCAGCCAGCGGATGGAGGGGATGTGGCGGGTCTGCGAGAGCAGGGAGTTTGCAGTGTGGGTGGAATATGAGGAGGATGCGGAGGAATGGCGGCCGAGGCGGTTGGGTAGGTGAGGAGTGACGGCCAGACGGGCGTAGATGTCGTGGTAGGCTGGGTCACGAGGACGGCCCATAGGGTCAGGCACGGTGCCGCCGACGTAGAATTGGTAGGGGAAGACTTCTGCGGCTAGACGGCAGTTGTGCTGCGCCCAGACGAGGACACTGCTACGTAGGTGGGTGTTGAGGGTGGCGTGGAAGTCGTGGCTTATGCTGTAGAGGTTAAGAATGTCGCGAGGTCGTAGATGTTTGCCTACCAGGACGAGGATGTCAATGGAGGAGCTGATGGAGCGGATCAGGTCGAAGGATTTGCCGGAAGGGGTTGGTTCTGGATCAGTCGCTGAGAGCTCCGATACGATGCGGTCCGAGGTCTTGCGCTGAGAAACGGTACGGTTGGTGAGCGTCTCGCGAAGGCAGTCTTGCAAGTCCAAGGGAAGTCCTTGGAAGTCGCTGTCGACGTGCTTGTCCCAGTCGCTGGCTCGGCGGTAGGCGTCGTAGTAGTCAACCGGCTCGTCGTCTGGCGGGATAATTTTAATGTTCGCTTGGCCGGATTTGTTCACGCGGACCTTTTCGAGCTGAAAAGTCACGTCGTCGATGGAATATCTCTTCCTCTTGCTCGGATTGGGAAGTAATCGGGTGGGATACTGGTCCGTAGCCGGGACGTCGAGAGACATGGTGTCTCGGTTGACATCGCCGGTACTTGCTGTGGCACGAGCAGCCTCGAGGGCTTGCAAACGCTCTTTGGCGGCACCGGTGTTGTAGTTGTCCGAAGCCTCGTTGCTCATTTCGGCCTGCAAATGGCTGACAGACTGTGTGCCATACCTGCGGAATGGGAGTTGTGGCCTGCGGGGACCAGAACTCGATGACGGTGTGGGCGACTCGGAAAATGGAAAAGACATGGTGGTGTCTAACCTGGATCATAAGTGATGGGAGGGTCGAAGGTGCTGAGAGTTAGAAGAGGAGAGAAGATTGATCGCTGGGTTGATAGGTTTTGGAGGCCGAGATAGAAGATGAAAGAGTAGAAGCATTTTGGAAAGGTTACCAAGACAACTTAGAGGAGGCGCAACAGCCGAAACACAATAGCACAATAGACGAGGGAAAAACATAAAATACTTTATTCACGTAACGGAGAACACCAAACCGTTCCCAGGGAGCACTTCACACAGCATGGGAGCCTATTCACCGCCAGTATCGCTTCACCTGATCTTCACCTGCCCGTCAATACTCTTCGCTCATCGCTCAACCGTTGATCACTTTTCCAGAGTTAGCTTAGAGTGGGTGAAGCCCATTTCATGGTCACTGATTGTGTGCCTCCCATAGCCAGTTGTCATTTGTATGTACAAACCAAAGCTCCGTGTGAAATCCGCCGCCGAGAAATTGCACCCAGAAAAGGAAGCTGTCATCTCCGCCCGTCTTTCAGGTTCCCCTCTAGCCTGATGGTTGCGATGTTTGTTTGTCGGTAATCGTCCATAGATTAGGTCTCGGCTGTGGTCAATTTTCTAATCCCGTCCTTCGTCGTCGTCCCCTGAACGTCCACCGCCTTGACCCACTTCCGCGAGATCTATAGCACTCTCATCAGCCCCCACGATTGACTTGGCCACTTTCCAGATCTGGAGCAAATTATCTTCCGCCGCACTGCAGAGGAGCCACGGGTCATTGAGGTTCCAGCTGAAGTCTGCCAGATGGTTCGTGTGTCCACCATGCATGAAAAGCCTGTTGTCCGTCAGTACTCTGTTGCCCGTTCAAAATAGAACCCCACTTACAGCTCCGGCGGTCCATCCTCGGCATCGTCCGGCATCTGTTCCTCTCCAACCTTGCTCAGGTCCCAGAACATCACTCGTCTATCATAGCCGCCGCTGCCGAGGATGGAGGGCTCCTTAGGATTCCAGGCCAGGGAGGTGACCGCATCGTTGTGCCCCACTAGCGTATGAACCTTCTCCTTGACGTTCCGAATGTCCCAAATACCGACTGTTTTGTCTGCAGATGCGGTTGCTATTATGAACTCGGAACGAGGATTGAACGATAGAGCGTTTATCGCATCTGTGTGTCCATTCTTTGCCACCAATGCGGAGCGAGTTGTATCAGGCGACCGAAGGTCGAGAATCTGGAGCGTCAAATCATCCGAGACAGTGCCGACGAAGTGTTTCACGAACGGATGATACTGGACGTCATTCACGATGTGCGCATGGTGTCTATACTGCCTGTATGGTTTGAGAGTTCTGCCGGGCCCTTGAAGCGTCTTTAGGTCCCTATAAGAATGGTTAGACTGATTGCAAAAAAGGAAATCTTTCCAAATGGGGCCTACCAGAGGCAGACAGTGCAATCCTCGCTTCCTGATGCTAGACAGCCTTCGTCATGAGGGCTCCAGTTCAGGCCGAAGCCTTCTTCCTTGTGGCCGATTAATTCGATTTGTGGTGCTGGGGTGCCCGTTGGTGTGAGGCTGTGCTTTGTCCGGTCGAAGATCAAGACTCTGCCGTCTATGGCGAGGGTCGCGATAATATCGGGATTTTGGGGTTGGTAGCGGGCTTTATTAACTTCGCCAGGATGGTCAATCTTTTGAGTGATGTTGAACCGGATGGCCGGTGCATCTCCGGAAGAGGTCTTGCTCCCATAGCCTCCAATCTCGCCTCGGTCCTCATCGTAGTCGTGAGGATTCGGAGTCACAGCTTTCGGAATCTCAACCTCGGCGATCTGGAGGTAATTTGGCTTTCCCTCAGAAGTGTGAGTTCCGATAAGCAACCGATGAACGGAGTAGTTCTTGTCCTTTGGGTCCTTGACGTCCGGAAACCATTGCGTCGTCAGGGTTGGCCACTCCAATGCAGTACTAGTGATGAGCATCTTAGCCACAGTCCGGGATACGGCAAACAGCCGTCAAAGCTGCCATTTACCTTAGTATCATGTCGTAGAGAAAAGGGCTGTTCTTTTTCCACGTCTTGTACTCTGCTCATTAGTTAGTTCACCATCTGGACACGACCAATTGTGAGCTGGGTTGGCACCTGCCTTCGTTGATCAACTTCTGATCCTGGTCGTCATCTTCTTCCTGCATTTCGACTAATGATGGGTTATCAGCTTCTGTCCGAATTGGTTTTCATTTGAGACTCATTGTTTTCAAACTGAGGCATACCATCATTGTCATCGACAATATCAGCGGCCGGCGCCATATTTGCTACCGATGGCTACGGTCGAAACGTGAGGTGGCCGTAAGGACAGGAAGTGTAGATGTCCCACACGCAGTTTCAAGTGGGCTGAGAAGGATCTTATGGCGTGTGGTTTGATCTTTTACTTGTGCTGCCAAGTGGCTCTCTTGAGAAGGTTCAACGACCAGACGCGACAGGAGGGCGCGTTAAGAGGGCGGTCAGATTCGGCAGAACTAAGCTTCCCCCAGAAGTGGGATGCGGGTGTACGAAAGTACCTACCTAGGTAGTTTAGCGCTAGTTGCCCAACAGGGGTTGATGGAGCCGCAAGTGACTCGTTCGCCGGATCGGTGTGGGGTCTCTCAGCTGTTCCCGGCCGGTCCAACTCCATTTCTTCAAGTCCCGACCAGCCTCGTCACCCAAACAGCTTGTCGCTCGCTGTATTGTCATTCATCCCAGAGTTTCTTTTGTTTAGGCATCTGTAAACCTAAGGTTCCCACTAACTCTGCTGACGACTCGTCCTCTGTCGACCTGTTCCCGGCACCTTTAGTTCTGGCTCAGCTCTAGATCATCGCATAGTTTCGCCGCTCCCTTCCTGACTCGAACGCCGACGTCCGTTGTTCGCCGCATAGAAATCACGAAATCGCCTTGTCTTGGGAGAGAATCTTCTGTACGATATCATATGAGGATTCGATTGGACCTCACTTCCAACTTCTCACCTCCATCTTCACTCAACGCACTCAGCACTCCCCTCAAAGCGGCGTAACCCTCAAGAAGCAAAAACATGGGGTGAGCTGCTGATAGCTGCGACGGCGCAGAAGACGTTTATAGACTCTGCATTTGCTAATCTTCTCAAAGTGTTCCCAAATTTTTCAGATGGCTCTCAGAGCGGTATCCAGCCATCTCGCAGCTCATAGCCGAGAACCGCATTCCCGAGTTCGACTGTTTGTACCTCGATATGAATGGTATTATCCACAACTGCACGCATAAGGACTCA
Source organism: Coniochaeta prunicola (assembly GCA_007388105.1). NCBI lineage: Eukaryota > Fungi > Ascomycota > Sordariomycetes > Coniochaetales > Coniochaetaceae > Coniochaeta > Coniochaeta prunicola. The sequence goes on along the minus strand of SMOB01000013.1, from coordinate 44,772 downwards.
TCCGACACTCAGTTTCGCATGACTGAGGAGGAGATGTTCATCGCAATATTCAACTACATAGAGCATCTCTTCGGCAAAATCAAGCCAAAGAAGCTTTTCTTCATGGCTATCGATGGTGTTGCTCCTCGTGCCAAAATGAATCAACAACGTGCGCGTCGCTTCCGCACAGCCTTGGATAACGAAAAGGCTATAGAGAAGGCGATTGCGCAGGGCCAGGAGATGCCCAAGGAGGAGCCTTTCGACAGCAACTGTATCACACCAGGCACGGAATTCATGGCGAAACTTACTACGCAGTTGAAATACTTCATCAACAAAAAGGTTTCTGAGGATGCAGAATGGCAACAACCCGAGATCGTCCTATCCGGTCATGAGGTGCCCGGTGAGGGCGAGCACAAGATCATGGAATACATCCGTAACGCTCGAGCGCAACACGACTACAGCCCCAACGTCCGGCACTGTCTCTATGGCCTTGATGCCGACCTAATCATGCTTGGGCTGCTGAGCCACGACCCCCATTTCTGCCTTCTTAGAGAAGAGGTTACCTTCGGCCGACAGGCGAAAACCAAATCGAAGGAACTTGAGCATCAGAACTTCTACTTGATGCACTTGTGCATAGTACGCGAATATTTGGAGCTCGAGTTTCAAGATCTCAAAAAGCCAGGGGTCATGGACTTCGCTTTTGATATGGAGAGAGTTATAGATGATTTCATCCTCATGGCCTTCTTCGTAGGCAACGATTTCTTGCCCAATCTTCCACATTTACACATCAACGAGGGCGCACTAGCAACCATGTTCAGGATATACAAGATGGTTCTACCAAAATGCGGTGGCTATATCAACGAGGGCGGTAAGGTCAACCTCGATAGATTAGCCATATTACTGGACGAGCTTTCGAAGGAGGAATACAGGTTCTTCGAACACGAGAACGAGGACGCGGGTTGGCTGCGCGGCAAGAGGCAACTAGAGCAAGATGAGTCGCAGCAAGCTCGTGTGAGAGGAAAGGGCCAGATCATCGTTACCTCGGCGCAGAAGGCCTTGTGGAAGACTAAGATCAAGAAGTTTCTTAGTAACAGGGAATCCCAGTCTCTGGACCTCGGCACCGAGCTCAAGGCCGAAGATCGAAAGTTCGTCCAGGACCTCGCGGAGACTGTCCATATCCAATGGGCGACAAAAGAGGACGATGAAGGACGTCGTCACCTCATCCTTTCCTTCCCGGAGAAGCCAGCTGGAGAAGAGGAGGACGAAGATGAAGAATCTCACGCAGCTATCCTCCGAATCATAAAGAAATATGACAAGGCCGAGGTCCTTGACCTGACAGCAGCTGACGCTCGGGAGAAGTTGGAAGCAAAGTACAAGGAAAAGTTCCAGGAGTGGAAGGATCAGTACTACTTCACCAAGTTCGAGGACTGGAATAAGGAAAACTACGAAGAAGAGCTTCGACACCTGACTGAGAACTATGTCGAGGGCCTCCAGTGGGTGCTCTATTACTATTATCGGGGCATTGCATCCTGGCCATGGTTCTATCGCTATCACTACTCTCCAATGATATCGGATATCAGGAAGGGGCTGAAAGCGAACCTCAACTTCAAGCTTGGCCAGCCGTTCAAACCATTTGAGCAGCTCATGGGCGTGCTTCCTGATCGGAGTAAGAAGATCGTACCGACCGTGTACCATCCACTCATGACAGACCCCAACTCACCCATCATCGATTTTTACCCCAGGGACTTCGAGCTAGACATGAACGGCAAGAAGATGGACTGGGAAGCCGTCGTGAAGATCCCCTTTATTGAAGAGAAGCGACTTCTTGAGGCCATGGGTCCCAAGAATGCACTCCTTTCGGATGAGGAGAAGTCACGGAACGATTTTGGCGTTCCGCTCAAGTTCACTTACTCTGAGGATCTTGACTTTGTCTATCCAACCTCGCTTGTCGATGTGTTCCCTGATATCCCGCACTGCCACTGCGTCGAGAATATCTTCGATCTCCCTCCTGTTGAAGGACTGGACTACCGCGTCGGTCTAACAGACGGTGCTTTGCTGAACGTGTCAGCTTTGGCGGGCTTCCCCACTTTGGCCACGCTTCCATACACTGCCAGTCTAGGATTTCACGGCGTCAACGTCTTTCAACAGGAGAGCCGCAACGAGAGCATGGTGGTCACGCTTTCCGATTCGGAACTGCGGACCAAGGTCGAGTCGGCGAAAGGCAAGCTTGGCCAGCGCTGTTTCATTGGCTATCCATTCCTCCAGGAAGGAAAAGTGGTCAAGGTGTCGGACGAGCTGTTTGACTATGTCCTAGCTGAAGACGGCTCCAACCAAGTCATCCCAATCAATCATGGCCCGCGCGACATTGACGATTTCACAAAGAAGGCTGACAGGATTGAGAATTTCTACAGCAAGCGTCTTGGTATCATCATTGGCGCTGTAGAGTCACTGGTCCATGTTCAAATGCTGAAGGGACTCGTCAAGACGGACGAAGGTGCTACGATTAAGGAGTATGGCGACATTCCAGGAATGGAAACGACCTATGCCTCACAAACCATTGTGGACGAAGTGGTCAACGAAGATGAGCGGTTCATTGAGCGTGCAGCGCTACCACTGGAGGAAGAGTTTCCTATAGGATCTAACGGATTCTTCCTTGGCGAGTACAACTACGGTCGACCTTTGGAAGTTATCGGCTACAAGGATGGCAAGCTCGAGATCTGGATTTCAGCGATGAAGGACCGAGAGCCCGATTTTGCCAAGCCTATCATACGGGCGGCGGAGAGGGCAAACCACTACATTCCGTCATACATGGTTGCTAAGCAGCTAGATTTGCACCCGCTTGCGCTGAGCAAGATCACATCGTCCTTTTTCATTAGCACCGTTGGTGGCCTCAGAGTTAACCTGGGTCTGAACTTGAAGTTCGAGGGCAAGAAGATGAAGGTTTTGGGCTATTCGCGCAAGTCTCAAACCGGTTGGGAGTTCAGCCCGCTCGCTATTCGCATGCTGGCGGAGTACATGACCAGATTTCCAGATTTCTTCGCAGCCGTGAAGCGCAATCCCTCCGGTAACGAGGTACACGAAACTGACCTCTGGCCGGATCCAGCGGTTGCATCCGCTCGCGTCAAAGAGATTGGTGCCTGGCTTAAGACGCTCAAGACGGGCGATCTGGAGAAGGTGCCGCTCGATGCTGAGCAGCTAGACTCGACGGTTGTCATGGAGCTTGCCGAAGCTACGGAGAAGCTCAACCTCCTTCAGCTGCCGCAGGAGTCAAAGAAGATGAAAGGCGTTCCTCGCAATGCGCTCATGAAACCCGAGGACGCAGAACATCGTCTTGGCAATCAGCGTTTCAGCCTCGGCGACCGCGTCGTCTACGTTGCCAAATCCGGCAAGGTCCCCATCGCGGTCCGCGGAACAGTGGTTGGCATCAGTCGCACGGCGACAGCCAAGCTCCTTGACGTCGTTTTTGACATAACATTCATGAGCGGCACCACGCTGAGCGGCCGCTGCCCGCCTTTCCGTGGACAAACCGTACCTTCTACCACGGTACTCAACTTGACGGACCGACAGGTCGTTGCAGGCTCCAAAGCGACCATTGCTAGGCAACCGCTTGCTCCCTCGGTCACAACCCTGACGTCACATGGCGGCTACCACATGCTTAATGGCAAACAGTACCGCGAGTCACCTCCGCCGGCTCGGGGAGCATGGCGAGGCGGCGCGGACGGCAACTATCGCGGTAGGGGACGCGGAAGAGGTGACGGCCAGGCGGCCCAGCGCGGAAGCCTAAACTTACAACATAGCACCATGGTCTACCGACCTGCTTCGGACCAGAACGGACAGACGCAGGGATCCCAGAACGGCACTGGTCACCACCAACAGCAGCAGCCGCAACAGCCGGGACACGGCGGCGGCTTCCGAGGTGGCAGGGGCGGTCGTGGCCGCGGTGGCTTCAACGGCACCGCCGACGGCGTCCCTAACGGCCACAACGTCGGTCAGCACTATCCGCAGCCTCAGGGTGCGGCATATAACGCTGTCCCACCTCCGGCAAACCTGAACGATAGAGGTGGTCGGGGACGCGGTCGTGGTGGACGCGGCGGACGCGGAGGCGAGTTCCGCGGCAGGGGCAGGGGTGGTCCTCGGGGCGGTGGCGGCGCGGCGAACGGTGGTGCTCAGCCGGCGGCTTAGATCTACAAGGGGTTCTGAGAGAGACATACCGTAACCGGCGTTTCTCTTGTGGACCGCGGTTTGAAGGAGGGATATTGGGTTATGAAAAATGAGCCTGGCGATCTTGGCATGAAACTGGTGCATGGTATCCTGGGCTCTTTACGGTCACTCAGACGACATAGCGTCGGAGCGCTCAGAGCGTGGTTGGTCTTGGGGGGGCTGTCCAAGTCACTGATCCTTGTTTGTACTACTGGTGTGCAGAGAACTTCGGTGCTCAGCTTTGTATAGAGACCAAGAAGAGCATCTAGATCTGGGGTTGACATGAGCATTGGTAATTGTGCCGATGTAGAGGTCCCCAGTTGCTTCATGCGTACATCACTAACGAAGATCGCCCATACGAAGAAGGCTAAATAGACCATATGTGAGGTTAGAGGGGTCAAAATCAGCGAAAAAAAGGCTTTTATGTCATAACAATGTTTTGTGCCGCTGATTAGCATGTGCTCTCTCTTAACGCAGCCTTGTGATCAGTCTACCTAAGGTCCCGACATCGAGTCAGATAATGCGAGGCATAGCATCGAGCCAGCAAAACCAGACTCGCGATAGATCCCACCTCGAATCGACAGCAATCGGTTGTCATGTGGCACCAGACGAACCTTTGTCCCCAGTGAGGATGTACTTTAGCCATATAAGAAGACAGTGCCTGCTTCCGATATGGCCTCTGCAGCCTGGGTGCACGCTCGGCCGTGCAAGGAGACCATCTCCGTTTTGCTGTCGAGGTCACAGTAGCCGCTGAGCTCGCACCAGACCTACTATGCGTACTATTGAAAGTCAAACTATGACTTGGCCTTGTCGGCCTTCGACTTGACGGCGGGAAACTGGAAGGGCTTGCTCAGGCCGCCCTTCATCTTCTTCCAGCGGCCGTAATCCCTGTCCTGGTTCCACGTCAGGACGCCCACCCACGGCTGGACGTTGTAGTGCAATTTCAGGGTGACGCCGTCCGTCTCGGCGACCTTGCCGGTCGGGTGGGTGATTTGGTACTTCGGGCGCTGGTTTTTTATGGATAATTTCCCACTAGTATTGAGTAACGATGATGTCAGTCAGCCAATACCTCAGTAAGCGGCGGATTGCAGGAGTGAAGCACGTACCGACTGGGATCAATGCTCTTGCCCTGGGCGCTCTTAATCAACTTCTTCTTGGCCGCGGGGCCGATGTTGGTGAGGTGGTCGGCGCTCGGGCTCGTGATGATGGAGTCCCAGATCACGGCCTTGTTGGTCGCGTTGGTGGCGCTCGCTGAGTCGGGCCACTCGGCCGTCACGTAGACGAAGACTTGCTTTGTGTTCCAGGTAAAGAGCGAGCTGAGGTCGGCGTCGAGGCTGAACTTGATGATGGCGTACTCTTCCTTCTTTGTTGAGTAATAGTGAGGGCGGCCGCGAACCCTGGGAGGAAATGATGTGTTAACGAGAGGAGGCAGACATCGAGTGGGTTGTTTGAATGGTCGCTTACACTTGGACGTTGGTCGTCTTGAGGGTCCCGCTCGGGGTTCTGGGTGCGAGGAAGTCTGATGCCGCTATGAGGGCTGCGACCGCAAAGGCTACTGTGGTGAAGAAGCCAAAGGTGTTCTGCGCCCGTACTAGAGAGGTATACATGGTGGGCGATGTAGAATGCGGACCTCAACGAGACCCTGCTCGGAGAAGAGACTAGAGGTATGGATGCTCGTACTTTATGGGAATTGGTCACTCTCGGGAGAGTTGCATGGATGGACCGTCAGCTTCCCATATCGTTGTGTAATCCGTGTTTGTTTGTGCTTTGCCAAAACGCAAGCTCGTGTACAGGTCACTTCGGAGGTCCTTCGATAGTGCGACAACGTAGTGCTTAGCGGTTGAGGACACGTTGATATGCATCAATCAGGGCTATCCGCTTATCGCAAAGATCGACCACCGCTATTAACCTCAAGCTTAGGTTCTCTTCAGACTCACCAGTACGATTCACATAAACCTTACAACACCAATTCCTTCGCTACACTGCTTTTCTAAGGTGCTTTCCAGGTACGTACATGTAAAGCCTTCTCTGGAAAATATAGTGTCGACCTACTGCGTTCTACAGGTCGCGCTGAACCATGTCCATCAAGGCCGACGTCTGGCCCAGTGTAGGAATACATGGAGCATTTTTTCCTTCTAATGGCCAACTGGGCTACATTGTGGTGTACCTTTATCAGGCATCGTGCTTTCCACCATGCTGAGCCGTGCTATGTCTCCAGCGCGTCCCAACCTCATCGTTGTGAAAGCCACCATAAGTTCGAAGGAGAATGGACTCCTGAAAAGGCGAACCATAAACCGCGTCTATGACCTGTTGTCCTCTGCGTCAGCCATCTTCCCTCCTGCATTGCCATGTTTAGTTTCGTGAAAAAGGCCGTGTCAGCTTCACTGGCAACGAAGGCTGGTCCCTCCTCGGCGGCTGAGCATTATGCCACTCTCCCGTCCGCGGCGACACATATCCGGCTACTGAAGATCTACCCTGCTAGTTATTCCCGGACCCCTATCTCCTGTGGATGTTGATGACGCCCATCTCAAAACCTACAAAACTTCCAGGCGCTTTTGTACACATGGGGAACTGAGGCTTGAACTCACAGTGTGAAGCTGCCCCAAGCAGAGCACTTTATCACTCAGTCCCTGTACGATGCGCTCCGACACCTGCGGAGGGAGGTTGATGCTACCACACTCTGGATCGACCATCCCATCTATGCCAGCGAATCCCGACGGGAGGAAGCGGTCTGGCGAGTGCCGATTGGCGACATTTACACGTGGAACGGAAGGACTAGGCGACCCGCACCCGACGTGATGAGGGCATACGAGTCGCTCATAGCAGAGTGCGAGCTCTACGAACAGATCAAGCTTGCGGCGTCCGTAGCCGAGGAGCAGGAGCGAGCCCAGGCAGTTCATGAGAATGGCGCCAGCCATTACGTCACGGGCACGGAAACAATGAGTGGCAAGTGCCCGTTTCTGACGAAGAGAGGTTACCTTGGCATGGGCCCGACGAACGTGGTGCCTGGAGACTCGGTTGTCATCTTCATGGGTTGAGAGATTCCGCATGTCCTGCGGCCGGCTGATACCGGGAAATTCGTGTCTGTAGGTGAAGCATACTGCGATGGGGTCATGGATGGCGAACTCATCCACACGGTTTCCCCAGAGAATTTCACAATAGTCCAGAATGAAGCCGGGGTCTGATGTTCATAGCAGATGCTTAAGACGTGCGGAGGGGTAATCAGTTGATTCTAATTCCGCTCCGCTGCCTGCATGCCTTTCACTCGTATGCAATATTCAGATACGCCATGGAGAAAGGCGAAAACTAAGTGACTATCTTGCAATCTGGCTGGAAGTAGGAGAGAAGAATAGATGGGCTCTGAGGTGGTCATATATATTAAAGCCTAGATATTTGGTTATCCTAGTTAAGCGGGTCATCCCGCCTTAAGTTTGTCTTGGCTTTCGTCATGCGACTCGACCAAGCATTTGGTCGGACTTAGGTTGTTCTATTCCCTCCCGTGAGCATCAGCACACTTCTGTTCTCATGCATTGGTATCTCACTTAGGTATGTAATTTTACTGCGTATACTACTGTGTCATGTATATGTTTCTCCAACACCGACCTAAGACCACCAAACGCGTTTCTTTTATCTTGGTATCATCAGAAGAATTACAACAAAGCCACAAGAAAAGGAAAGGTTCGCCAGGTCCGGCGAAGTGAGCCGGGCACATGTTTCGTCTGCCAATCGGCCATGGAATAAACATTATCATCGAGTTTGATGTGATCAACTCACTTTCATCCCTTGGACGGTGAGGGCGTCGGCATTGGTGATGGCGTCTTCAGCGGGGACGGCGTCTTCCCTAGCGGCGGCGTCGACACCAACGTGTCTGGGCTATTGCCCTCTGAAAAGGGGTCGCGAGGCACCTCGAGCTCTTTCCCTTTGCCTTTGACATCGGTCGTCCTCTCCTCGGAATCCTTCCCAACCGCAGTCTCTCCCGACACGGACGGCTTTTCGAGCGCAGGTCTTACGTAGCCGTCCGCCTGAGGCGGCTCAGTCGTGATCACCGGCGGCGTGTTGAGCTGCTTGGCTGGACTCGGTGTGGGAGTCGGACTCGACGGGTCGTCCGCGGCTTCTGCGCTGCCCTCTTCCGAGGCAGGTATGACGACGACTTGCTGCAGCGGCGCTGTTTCGGCTTCGACCGTAGTGGTAGCCGGTGCGATTCTCTTGTCAACTCGGAGAACCTCCTTCGCCAACCCTCTTACTCCGGCCGCGATTACCTCCGGCCGCTCCCATGCCAGCAGTCCTGGCTTCCCCGCCACTCGTTGCGTGTGAACCACGTTATAGCGTGCATTGCCCCATGCGGGGCAGACATATCTTTGCTTATCATCCGTCGGCAGGGGCGGAGGGAGAGCCGCGAGCTCTACGTCACCGGGTTCCGTCCCTACCGCTCCTTCAATTCCAGACACAGGCGCAGCCGGCGCGAAGTCTTTCCCACCCGTAAAAACAGTGATGGCAACCCTTGGCTTGGCGGGCTGTGCACCGGTCTTCTTTGCTCCCTTGTCCTTCTCAAACTTCTTCTCCTCCTCTTCGTCGTGCGTGGCGCAGTGCGCCCAGAAGCGCATCGCGTACTCAGGCCCAGGCAGCCACGCCAGCTCGGTGAGAGTGACAATCTGATCGGGCGTGAAGTTCGTGCGCGGGCCAAGCGTGCGCAGGGCCTTCATGACGAACACGAGCAGGCCCGTCGGCGAGTCGCAGAGGGCGTAAGCAAGCGTATTCGGCTCCTTGAGGCCGAGCTTGTTCAGACCGAACTGCTGGGGAGTTGGCGATCGCTTTCTGCCTGGAGTCGACCAGGACTCGTATGTCCGCTCCAGTGCGACGAAGTCGTCGTCGCTATACCCCAAGATGCCTGCGTGGAAGAAGTTGGCTAGTGACCACTTCGTCCATTCCCACGGCGCTTCGCTGATCCTGGGAGCGGCTAGTGGTGGTGATATGAAGTGCGTACCGAGACAGGAGTCTGGGTATTGTGTGGCAAGCGTGTTCACTAGCTTCCAGTCGATCTCTGCCGGTGACATTGATGCGGCGCCGCTATTTGTCGCGAGGTAGTGTGGATATGAGAGACGAGTCATGAGTGTGTTGAGCACCTCGGCGCAAGTGAACACGATGGGGGCGTTATTTGGTAATGGATCGCTAAAGCCAAGGCCGGGTAGGGAAGGGATGACCAGGTGGAAGGGCTGCTCGTTGGCAGCATCTTCCGGCTCCGTGAGAGCTTTCACGACATGCCCGAGTGACAAGTTACAGAATGGAAATGGGGGTATGAGAAGGAGAGGGAGGGCATTGGCGTGCGGTGAGCGGGCATGAATGAAGTGAAGCCGGACAGGCGTTTCGGAAGACGAGATGCTGACTGCTGTGCGGAACTGAGGGAGGGTCTCGTTGAGGACCTTCTCATGATTTCGCCAGGAATACTTCTCCAACCTTTGTTATCGTTGTCAGTTGCTGGGACGATTGACGCTACGATACGCGACGAGACACTCACCAAAAGTCTATGAGGGGTTCCACTTGGGGTTTTGGCTCCCACCAGTCTTCTGACTTTGGCGAGGAGCCCTCATGAGGGAGTCTTGTGAGCTCGAGCTTTTGCCTGGTGAGATCGAGATACTTTGTCGACACCTGTTGAAATCGCATGGCAGTCAGTCAATGTTCGCGGTTGAGACCCGATGCGGTCAAGATCGGCGAACCGCGAGCCACCTACATGGATTTTGTACGGCTTAATCTCGTCGCCCACGGCGGGAGTCTCCGGTTCCGCCATGACTATCACCTAGTTGCAGCGGCGCACGACCTACAGCATTCCGGCGATCGCAAAACGATATGTCTCGCTCGGAGGGGTCGTTCGAGCGGTCCTCGAATTGCAGCACAAAAGTCGAAGGAGGAACAGTTAAATTTGAAACGAGCGCAAAGAAAGCCAAACAGAGAGGATTCGTGAACCGTGTTTCTCGTGATATAAATCGTTCAGGCAAAACAAAACACCATGTCAGCAAACACGTCAGGGAAAGACGGGCAGGCAATCAAAAGCAGAGTAAAACAAATAAACGGCCAAGCTGCCCGCAAGTCCCCTCCATCCCAATATGTATCTCTCTGGGTCTTAAGTTAAGGGTCTCCTTAGTCCGGTGATGGGAGATTATCTGGGAGGGTAAGAGGGTCCCTGTGGCTTGAACGCGAATGCCGGGGCGACTTTAACCAAGTTGGATGTATGTTGTGGCGCCATCTAGAGGTGCAAGTGTGGCTGGTGTGTGCTATTATTGGCTATGACATGTTCTATAGTGTGCCACAAGGTCAGTAAGGGCTGCACATGAGGTTCCAGATCCCCAGATCAGCGGATGAAACAGTGGCGGTGCACACGAATCCATGTTCGCTTTTCGGAAATGATCAGCCAAGGGTGCCTTGTTGACGGGCTGGCCCACGCGACAGCCTCTGAATGGCTTGAGCCTGGGTCGAGCTACCCGCATCTTAAGCCGTGTTTGGTAGCGGTCCGGATTCGTAAAGGCAAAACAAGGCAGCCATCCCTGTCGCCTCCAAGGACCCCCAGATTGACCTCCATTCGGGAAGGCCAGGTCCCAGGGTCCGAATCGGAGACGTGTTTGACAGTCAAACAGTGAACAACGAGGTCATTGGACCACGGGCTTTTCAAAGAGCCGCGGGAGCTATTTGTGGTGGTAATGCTAGGATAGAGTACATACGCTCGCCACTGATATGTCACCGTGATGTTGGGAGAGGAGAACCGCAAACCAGCCCAGCGAAAAATCGGGAAACTGTGTTGCGGCGATTGCATTTTTCAGCTGTGATTGCCGGATATCGCCACAGGCTGCGTGGGCAATAAGTCTTTGCGTCACCATGATAGACTCGTCGTCCACGCTTTAAAGACCTGGACTTAGGTCAAAGGACATGGCATTGTTAGTCTTAGGGTTATGACCTGTGTAGGCGCCTTAACAGCCACTGTGTATATAGCTCGAGCATCAGTTGGCATACATTTGTGCTGTAGTGTTGCTGGCCTCCCAAAAATAGAACCGTCGGTATACGGCTAGAACTTCAAGCTGTTGTGCCATGACATCTGCTGCAACTCTCCTCTTCGCCACCGCCCAATGATGTAGCGTAGCTACTCCTAACCCGGCCTGGTGGGCGCGCCCGCTCGTCCTGGCGTTTGCGCAATGGGGGAAGCAGTGCCAACCTGAGTGCCGCTAGCGGCTCCTCTCAAGTTGATGGCCCCAATCCTCGACACAATATTGTTCCCCACGGCGTCAACAGCTCCACGCGGGGACGTGAGAGTCGGTCCCTCAGGCGCCGTTTCTTGTACCCGGAAGAGCTTTATCGCCGTCGTGTTCCAAATGCCTGCCGTGCCCTTGGCCACCTGCATCTCGCTGCTGAAGATGAAGCTCCAGAGCAGCGACTCGTACCAGCCTAGCGCCAATGGCGACCATTCGAACGTGTGAACGCGGATTGCGGACGGCTCGACACCGACGAGCCGCACTTCGCGGATTTTATTCAACGTCGCAGCCGCAGGCACGTCGGAAACGAGAGCCTGTCTGGGAATAAGCACGGCTAGCTGGTGAATCAGGGCCAGCATCGTGTGTAACGGCAGCTCAGGCAGCCATGTGTCTATCCACTGTGATGTTGGCTCGAAGCCACCTGTGGGCGAGTAACTGTTCCCGGAATTGCTTGCCAAGCTTGCCGTGCTATTTTGTCGCCTGAACGTCGCAGCACCTGCAGGCAGCTTACCTCTAGCCTTTTCCGACATACCTCTAAGTTGCCTTGGGACGTCATCTTCCGGGTGCGAAGCGACGGAAGATGACCGAGAAGGATTCTCGCTCGGATTTGACGGCGACGGAGTCGGACGCTCCTCATCCTCGCTATCTTCGTCGTCCCCTCCTATTGCGAATGTGGAGTCCTCCTCTGGAACATCACCTAGCGGTGGTAGTTTTGCGTGTGCTGTGGTCGGACTTCTCAAGCTTTCCACCGAGCTTCGGGTAGAATTGGGCTCTAAAGGGTCTACCGACGGCCGGCCCTCCTCCTTTCTCCTCTGGTTGCGTCTCTCCATCTCTTCACGTCCACTTTCCAACGTGAAGGAGCGTAACGCTTCGACCCGCTTCCGATTTCTCAGAATGGCATAGATAAGCTCCGGGTTTTCTGCACAGCGGGATTAGACCGGTGACTCTCAATCGCCGTCATTGGTAACGTGGACTTGACTTACTCTTATATTGGTGTTCCACGATCGAGTTCAGAGACTCCATCAGTGATCTCAACAGCTCATGGTTGGTATCATTAGCCAACAGGAATGAAGGAGACGACATGGAGTTGAATAATTGCATCATCTTGAAGCAGGTTGGCCCGCTCAAGCGCTCCAGGTACGCGGCTATGTTATTAATGACTGCCAAGAGAGCCGGGTAAATCGCTGTGAGCTTTCCTTGGCTTGTGGTGATGAGGTTATAGATCGACTGATACAACGGTTAGCAACGGTGGTATGAAGGCACTTCCAACTGCATCGGCTTACTTGTATCAAGAAGTCTGCATAGCTCCCCTTGAATCCGGCTATGCGGATGGCCGGCGGCAGAGTCTCTTGCGCCATGAAAGGCTTGTTCAGGTTGATACCGAAGTTCTTTTCCACACTTAATGTCTGCAGGAGGAAAGCACACATCCTCACTACCCCTTGTTTCGATGCATCATTCTTGAATTCTAAAGCATAGAAAAGAACCAGGATAACGAAGTCGTGTGCCCTCTCGGTGTCTATTATAAATGACCGGAAACGCTTGTTGCACTGGGTGATCTCCCAGAACAACATGATGACTTCGGGGGCAAACTTGACTGAAGATTGGGTTCCGGGGATGTACGACGCGTTTGCTTGCAGTGGTTGGTTCAGTATCCTCGTCATGCCATCGACGATGAACTGGAAGTCCTGCGGTCGGTGAAGGCGGCCCAGGAAATGTCGGTAGAGATTTTTCTGTGCCGGCTGTACGTCCTGGTCGGGTATAGGATAAAGGAGTATCACCAAGAGGAACTGGAGTGTATAAGTGACCAGTATCTGCTTTGGATCCTTGAAGACCAACGTATTGTACGGTACTCTCCAGCTAGCCGGGTTGTATTTCAGAGTGGTATTCAGTAGCGAGCACAATACCGACAGGACGACCTGCTTATCAGGGCAGCTGCAGATATGGGTGAGGGCCTTGATCCCTCTTTGAGGCAGTATACTCGGTGACATGTACATGCTCTGACTGGTGAGTGTCAGGAGCAGACGGAGGATCTCGCAGCGGTTGTTTTCGAATTCTTTCGTCGTCGGAATCGTGGTGTTGCAGCCCACACCGCTCTGCCAGATGGCATAGGTGACTTTAGGCTTACCATGTGGTTGCTTGGGCACCGTAACATCGGAGAAAAACAAGAGATCAATGAGGGTGTCCAGTAGCTCCTCCGCAAGAGGCCTCGAGTCCTCAAACTCTTCTGTCGTGGAAGGTCTCTGTTGGCCATCTTGCGACTCGTCGAACAGCACCTCGGTAGCGAGAGATGACTTCCTCGTCCGTTTACGCCTTGCGCCCCAAAAGAACTGATCCTCCCATTGTTGTAGGGAATCCTTCTCGTATATGTATGGCAAGACCCGGGTGAGTATTCGCACACAGTTCAAAACGTCTCGCTCCGGCGCGATCTCCGGGTCGGGGAAGGATGGGTGGTGACGTAGTATGAACAACCGGGAGGTCACAGCGAGTATTAGCGTCTCGAGATTCTCGAGGGCGTTGTCGCGAGTCCTACGAATATCGGCCGGAGAAAAGAGACTGAAGACATCTTCTGCCGATTCAGGGAGCTCCCAGAACTACATGGTTTATTAGCTTGCTCGACCACTAGTTGAAGCGGACAGTCGAGAACCCACCGAAGTCCAGTAAGGATCGTCGGCAGCAATATGCCTCTCTTCAGACAGTCTGAATATGCCTTTCTTGAAGACAAGCTTGGAGTCGCTTGCGCCCATCTTCACAAAATGCGATTGAGCGTCTTTGTTAGCTCATTTCAAGCTGCCAGGTATGACGTCGTATCGCACGATGTAAACCGCGTTGTGGCTCAAAGGTGAGCGCTTGGAACTTTCGTAGATGTAGCTTTGAGATTGTCGGTGTATAAGGCCCAGCAAGGCAGACGTACGTCGGGTTATCGAGTCAGATTGTGAATGTAGGTATTGCCGAAGTTCACAGTGGGATGTTGACCTGCAGATGTCGAGTTACGTACCTTACCTCATGCCATTCGAGGGGAAGCTTGGGCCACCTGCTTGATCCTCCAACCCGCCTGCCTTTACAATACTTTGATTAAAACATCTACTATGCTATCCTTCACCCATTTACCCACTTCAGCTGTAGAACGTGGAGTAGCTAGGTTCCTCGCTGTTCCTGGCTCTGCAAGCTCAAATAGGTTGGTACTTCTACACAGTAAGTAGCATGTTATTGAGACCTGCGAGGCCAGTTGTAGCCGAGCTGATAGCTATCAATGTGATTATCACAGTTCATTCCTCTATTTAACATTTCAACCAATGCCCTGGACAGTGCTGTCAGCTCACTATTACTGACTGTACTCCTATTTACATTACTCATGATTCCAGCTCTGCGCTGTTGTAGTCTACGGACTGGACACATGGTGCATTTCCGAGGCCGACACGCAGCTCCTCGTAACGTGCTTGTCCCCGAGCCTTAGCTCAAGAATGAGTTGCCTGATGGCCGTTTGCGCCCTCGCTCATATAGCCACTTATTATTGAGCCCGACACTGGATCCCTTACCGGCCAACGGACTGGGTGTGCCGGGTGCTTCTCCACCAAACAAACTCGTTGCAGTGCTTGCAGCGAGCTGGCTGGGCGACCCGAATGATGACTTTCTGCCACTGCCAAAACCACCAGTAACAGCCTTTTGAAAGAGCGGGCTCGCGGCCGACGGTGAGTACGGCGATCCGCTCAGTCTCCTATCCGACGCGGGGCTGCCGTTGCCAGACAGCGGAGAGCTGGTATACGACTTGTTGCTTGTGGCGGAACCGGCCAGAGATGGTGTTCGCGAGTATCTCGGCGGTGTACTAATCGCTGAGTTTGGCGTTGGCGGTACCGAGCTTGGGGGAAGGCCAAGAAGCCTCCTTTGACCTGGAGTCAGGGCGATGTCGGCCAGGTCATCTTGCCGACGGAAGAGTGGAAGGAAGGCGACGACAATGTTGACAATCGGTACTAGCTGCAGAGCCAAATAGGTCCAAGCGATATATGCCTTGACATCTGCACTAACGCTATGCAACTTGTCAGGATCGATCTCTTGTTAAGCACGGCTCGAGTGGACTTTCAAACTTACAGTCCACAAGGTAGTTTCGACGCAGCCAGCTGCCGGAGCACTACCGATATGATGAACGCAATCCCATTGAATCCTATTGTCTTGATGTTCCGCTCTGAGAACTCCGTTCTCCGCTGCCGCCTCGTGATCTCGGCGAGTTTGGGGTGCTTCCAGTTGCCTGGACTGTCCGTGACAAAAGGCTTCGACGCTTGCTTGACCGGGGTTGATTGTAGCTTGGTAGTCACTGTCGTGGTGGCAGAAGGCAGCTTAGTCGTGACTTGCGACAACGCTGAGGAAGACATAGTTATTGTGTCTCTCGCACCGGTACTCTAGGTCTTAGGGCTGCTAGCCCACGGTCGCAAACGGTGATTTCCGGGTCAAAGCCGATGAATTGAATGAGGTTTGCTCGCGGATATGTAGGCAGCGCTGCGCGAATGGAGGATCCTGTCAAAGCAGGTTCACGTTCCCGAGGTCAGAAACAGCCAGATTCTGCTAAATGTTAGTATTTTTGATGCCTGTGGCTATTGGCCGAAGCCTGTCGGTTCCGTGTCTATCTACGGTCGTCAGTGATGATTATCGAGGAGTTCGCGTTTTCGAAAGTCAACAGACAAAGACATGGCCTCGCGACAGCTTTGGTGTACAGCTGGCAATGGTAAAGCTCACTCTGGCAGCTGCCAGGAATGGGTTCAGGTGGACCCTGAAATGGTGGCGCTTTCGGGCTGACGCCCCGCGCCTTCCTCAGCCGGAGCTGTCGAAACATCGGATGCGGCCCGAGAGCAACCTAGACTAGCTCCTCATACACACAGCTTCACGTTTCAAAGCTTACATTCAAGTCTTTGCTGTTCTCTGTTCTTGATCGACATATCAGACTATATGGTTCAAGTTACCTATCTATTAGGCAAGAAAAGGTTCTCATTCATGCTGAGCGCTTTGTGAGCAACATACCGGGCAGTAAGCAACATGGGCTTCTTCGATAACGCTATGCTCCGGCTTGATGAGGGAGTGACCGGGTTGTTCTCGCAATGGAACGCATATACGAGCCTCATAGTGACTGCCTTTCTTGGCTTCCTCACGTACCAGCTGGTTACACGGCAAGATCCTGATACACATCCTATGCTACTTGCGAGGCAGGCTGATGCTTCCAGAGTTCGAGAGGAAGGCCAGTCGCCGGTATACCGCTCACAAGGAGCCCCTCATGGCATGCCTCTCAACTCTGGGCTCAATGTCAAGGAGCCGGGTGCATCTAGGTGGTCCCGGGGCAGGGATGGCGACCTTCGCGATGTTTGGCGACAGGCCGTGAACGGCGTGCAGGATGACGGTCCTAATAAGGGTGCTAAGGGTCGCATTTTCACCGTGCTTGGCTCTGAAAATGTCACTGAGCACAGCCTTGGTAAGCCTGAACTCTGGAGCCGTATGCTTTGAAGAGCGCCATATTGACACTTGAGCCAGAAAGTATCACCCGCCAGATCAACTTGATCGGCCAGCACATTGAAGACCAAGGCGGCCACCGCGTCGCTATCTACTTGCCGAACTCCGTTGAGCTCATCGCTACCTTATTTGCCTGTAGTTTCTATAACCTAACCGCCATCATCCTCCCGTTCGATCACCCAGAGGACGCCGTCATATCCATGCTCAGAAGGTCCGCAGCCGACACAGTGGTTACCGTTCCCGGAGCCTTCCCCTTCGATAGTGTTGTCAAAAGTTACCCTGCGCTTCGCCAGCTGGTCTGGGTTGTCGACGAAGGCAGCAAGCACATGGACTGGAACGAAGTACCCAAGGGCATGGGGGGCAGTGTCAACGTCGCGACTTGGCAAGAGATTGTCCTTGAACAACCACAGGAAGCCGGCAAGGAACTCCCGCCCTTGGAAAGCCAGAAGGAACCCCGCGACATCACTGTGTTCTGGGAGTCCAAACCAGGGGTCATGGAGGAGATGGTCCGCTTTACCGCTGCCAATTTTGTGTCTGCTATTGCTGCTCAACTGTTTGCCATCCCCACCGCGCAGAGGATGAATCCATCAGACCTCTTCCTCCCCGCAGACTCTCTCGCCAACACGCACACCCTCGTCCTGACTCTTGCCGCTTTATACTCCAACGCATCGGTAGCTTTCAACTCTGTCGCCGGCAAGGCTGCTGATCTCGGCGTCGCTACTAGGGGTATTGCGCCAACCATTATCGCAGCTGCGCCTGCCACCCTTCTAAAGACTCACAATGAGACGAAGCAGTCTCTTTCTTCCGTGATCAGCCGTTACGTTCACAAAATCCACACCTCCAGCCTAACCCAGAGCGGAACGATGCCCGCCCCGTCGTTTCTGACTAGACTCAACGATAACCTGAAACCCGCTATCGGCAACGAACCCGGCAAGCTTCGACTCCTCTACATCGCCGAGCGAGCCGGAGCCGGCACCCCTCCGCTGTCTTCGGCTATACTATCCGATCTGCGTGTCTTCACAGGTGCTCGCATCATCTATGCGCTCACGGCCGCCAAGGTTGCGGGTGCTGTTGCGCAGACCCAGCTTTATGATTACAGAGTATTTGATGATGGATGTTCTCACTTTGGCCCTCCCTTAAGCAGCACGGAGATTTACCTTAGGGATACCAAGGAGCATAAGACTACTGACACTGAGAGCCGTGGCGAGGTAGGAATTTTGCTGCCATTTCATTTCACCTTACAATACGGTTGAAGAATGAAGCTAACAGATCTGTCTCAGATCATTGTCAAAGGCCCCTCTGTAGCCGGCAACGAAGCTGCTCTTGGAGTGATTGGTGTTATTCGAGACGATCACACATTGGCATATGCCTAGATATCTGATCTGTGCATATTGTACGCGATTTTGTGGGGTTGGACCTGGCCTGAGTGACCATTAAGAGCACCCCTCGGTATATAGACGCATCACTCTTCAGGAAGAATGCGTACGAAAATAAACATACTAGTACTATCGTTGCATATCGGCTGCATTAACATAAGGGTAATTCAACCTAACATGACCGTAACACGAAAACTGAGACCTTCCCGCAGGTGCCCCTTGCCAGTACCTTCCAACTCCGGTAGACCTAAGAAATTGCAACTAAATCATCCCAAGCCGTTCGTACACATTATCCCTTTAGGCACTCAGGCATTATGCCTATACACCTGCGCACCCTGGTTCCTAAACATGATCGTATCCCTTCTCTGCAAGATCATCAGCGCCCGGTTAAGCGCCTGCTCGCTATAACCCTTGCCCTCCACCATCTCCCTCCTCAAGCTCGCCAGGCTCGTGCTCCAGCCTATAGGCAGCCTGCGCTTGAGCTCTGCCTCGACGCGGTTAACTTCCTCGTTCAGCTCGCGGCTTCCGGTGCTGGCGCTGCCCTGGTTAACCGCGTCCATGGTGGAGCAGAGGAAGAGGCGGATGGCCTCGTCGACGTGCTGCTCCGTGGCTACGGGGGAGAGTGATAGCTTGGCGAGCGACTCGGTGATGCGGATGATGGCTTCCAGCTGTCGGACGGTGATAGGGATTGAGGAGCGGGTGTTGGCTTCTATTTCTGAGGCGTGGACCTGTTTCCGGATCGAGACGAAGTGCGACGAGAGCTTGTCCGACGCCTCTCTACTCAGGCGAGGTGCACAACGACTGTGTCCTTGTTAGTGGATTGGTCAGTAAGAAGGGTTCAAAGATACTTACGTCTTGCAGTAGCTGATGTATCGCCGCATCTTCTCTAGTGGGATCTCTGACTCAGTCTGCTCTTCGACGCCACGTCCACCTTGATGGATGCCCATGACGTGCTTGGCAATTCGCTCGTCCTTGCCTCGGTCATGTTCATCTTTGACGATAAAGATCATGTCGAAACGAGACAAGATAGTTGTCTGGAAGTCAATGTTCTCACCCGGAGTCTTCGACTCATCGTAGCGGCCAAATATGGGATTGGCCGCAGCGAGAACAGACGTTCTTGCGTTAAGGATAGTGGTGATACCCGCCTTAGCAATTGAGATTGTCTGCTGTTCCATGGCTTCGTGTATAGCGACCCTGTCTTCGTCCCGCATCTTGTCGAATTCATCAATGCAAACTACACCACCATCGGCGAGAACCATGGCACCGCCTTCGAGGTAGAATTCTCGCGTGGTGTGCTCTCGCTGCACAGAGGCAGTCAAACCTGCTGCGGAAGAGCCCTTGCCGGAAGTGTATATGCAGATGGGAGCGACCTTCTCGACGAACTTTAGGAGCTGAGACTTTGCGGTACCGGGGTCGCCAAGCAGGAGAACGTTGATATCTCCGCGAAGTCTCATGCCGTCTGGAAGGATCTTCTTCGAACCACCCATCAAGAGGCACAGAATAGCTTTCTTGATGTCTCTATTACCGTAGATCGAAGGTGCGATGCAATCGGTCATGACATTGTACAGATCTGGCCGGCGGCTGAGCTCAAGAAACTCTTGCTCCTCCTCCTCAGAGAAAATAGCTTGTCCCTTTGCTGTCTGATCAATATCCGTTTGTATACCAACAGCCCGCAAGTACGGTGTCCTGATTGCGACAGCGCTGCTTGTCGCGTTCTTCGAGCCCTTATTCTGGTATATGGAGAAGATTCCCATAACAGTGCACCGGGATCCTGGGACAACGCGGTTTGTGAGGTACCTATCCGCGGAGATAAGGACATGACGAGGGAGCTCTCCTACAGGAACCTGATCCGGGGCCTCCTGCAGCTTGATGACCTGTTGGTCAACAAACTTTGATTTTTCGTGCAGTACGAAGTACGGATCCAGGGGACACTTGGGCGTCGGGTCGTTTGCAGCACGTATCCTTCCGCAGGTTCGTGGAAGAGTGACTCCAGAGAATCCTCCGGTCACATGTAGATGTTGTTGATAGTTGCAGTTGCGGCACTGCACCTGGAGCTCTGTCGCCTTAGACGACATAACCGAAGCACCAATGACTATACCGGGCACTCGTACCAGCCGAGAAATGGTTAGGGAGTCGAGATTTCGTATCGAGACATCCTCAGCACTCGAGTGAAGAAGCAGTTGGTGTTCTGGTAAGTCGACTTTCGTCTCGTGGGGGAACACAATTCTGTGTGTACACTTCTTCAGGGCAGCTTCAAACTGAAAAAAGGAGTCAGTAGTTGGCAGGTATCGCAGGGTTCCAGGCGATAAACATACCAAAGGAATGATATCAGCTGGTTCATTGACGAGACGGTGTGCTATCTCCTCGTTGAACTTGATCAGGTCGCCGATGTTCACATCGCAGTAGTATTTCTTGAGGAGAGCGTTCTCTCGCAGTTGATCTCTAGTCCCTTGTTAACGGTATTTGACGGAGACTGTTTCCATCCCTACGTACCTGTAAACGAAGACATTATCGAGCCTGAAGTCGAGAATAAAGGCTTCTAACTGCGCCTGCACTTGCAGATTTGTGTCCTCGTTCTGCGCAAACGTTGGGTCATACACGTGCGTCGAATAAACTGATTGCCGATCCATGGTTAAGAGCCGCAGGAAACTGTGTATGCTGAAGCCGAAATTGAGTCGATTGAAGAGATGTCTTGTGGTAATATTCCAGTCGACAGTGGTAAAGGAGGGGCACCTCAATAAGGAAACGCGAATTTGTGAAGCCAACGCGTCGCGTCGCGACCAAGTAAAGTGCATACATCTTAGCGCGTTAGTTATCAATTAAAATCACGTGATCATTCGGTTAAACAACGGAGTATGAACATTGAGGTACAGGGGCACTGGGACGGGGATTGGCGATGCCGGGGCCTGTCAGCTGGAAGCTGGCATTAGGCGGACAAGGGGTCTAGTTGTTGAAACTGAGGCTAGAAACGTCGGATTCATGTGCTTTCTCGACCTTTGAATACCTGATTGAACAAAGTAGCATCTGGTTCCAGTCTCACTCCTGCTTATTATTTGCTACGCACGCCAAACGAAGCTCTGGTTTCCCGCGATCTTGGCCATTGTCGTTCTTATCGTCGTCGCAGATCGCTGCCTCGGCCGAGTCTTTAACTACGATGCCTCGATAGTCGCCGTATCTGCCTGCGACTGAAAAAAGACTTATCTGTATCCGTACCGTTGCTTTCTGCCTCGATGCATGCGCATCTCCTTCTATCCTGAGCCAAGGCTGAAGAGCGAAACCTACATCATGTTTCCCGGCTCTGGCTCCCGGGAGTCTTTCGACAGCCTGTCTCCTACCTCAAGCCGAAACGAGTTCAACTTCCCCAGAAAAGGTTCACACACCTCTCACCCTTTGGTGCCGCGTCGAGGCTCGACAGCAAGTTCCATCCATTCTGTCGGTGGGTCGCTGGACACGTCGGCAGGACGATGGGGGAGTGCTGTTTTCGAGTCGGGTCAGAATGCGATATCTACCTTGCTGCAACCACCAATTGTCCGGACAGGTTTGCTGCCACATACTTCAGCTCCCACCTCAAGTGCTCACAAGCCACCGACATCACGGGACATACCGCCAGTCGCTTTGACCAACATACCCCATGTGGAAGCTGCCGAGTTCAAACCATATTTGTCCCAAGTCGGACCTTTGTACGAGCACTTGCGCCGGCTCAAGGAGAGTGAGGATGATGCAGCAATCGTGCTCAGCCGGAGAAATAGCAGACCAGAGGAAGCTCTTGATACGATAGACGAAGGACATTTACGACCTGGCAAGCGGCCGGTTGCGCGCAGGAAGGGATCGACTGCCTCTATATCCTCTTTGTCTTCCATCGAGGCCCCAAGTCCGGTTCGGCGCGGTTCAGGATTCAACAGCAGGAAGTCCAACATCCATGGACCACCGCCGCTGTCGACGATACCCAGTGTATACTTTGATGAAGATTTCCATTTGGAGAATCCGCGCACGTTCGATGTCGTGAGTGAGAGATCCGAGGTGGTCCGCCCTGCACCAGGCACCAACGATGAGAAAGCGTCGAATGGAAACGCAGCCGCGCCTCGGAAGGCTTTAGCGACCAATGCCATCTTGCAAGAGAAACTATCTTGGTACATGGACACTATCGAGATGCACCTCATCCAGTCCATTTCGACAGCTTCAACAACGTTCTTCACAGCTCTCGGTGCACTGAGAGAGCTTCATTCGGAAGCTGCAGAATCTGTCGACAGGATCAAAGCTCTTCGGGAGGAGCTAGAAACTCTTGATCATGAGGTAGCGAGCAACGGACTCGATATTGTTCAGCAGCGTCGACGGCGGGAGAACATACAACAGCTTCACCACGCCATTTTACAGCTTCGAGAAATCGTGAACTCAGTAGCGACCTGCGAGTCTCTTGTAGACAAAGGAGAAATTAACCAAGCTCTAGACAGCATAGATTCTTTGGAAATGCTCATCGCTGGAGAGCCTGGATCTTCTCACCGCGGTCCTACAGGAATGCAGCTGAGAGATTTGAGGGGTGCAATCGCACTCCAAGGCGTCAGCAATGACATGGATACGTTGAGGCTCCGCATCGGCATGGCTTATGAAGTAAAATTTATCAACATCTTGATGGGTGACATCCGACGCCATAGCGACGAAGTTGTCTTCCCGGAAGTCTTGATGCGTTGGACTAGTGCTTCGATGCGCGTTCGGGGAGGCCATGGTCGCGAACCCTCAGCATTTCCCTCATATATGTCCTCTGTGGACGGCCTCCGATCGGAACTCTTTCCTGTGTTAAATGGCTTGCGGCGTGCTAAACACCTTGCTCGAGCAACAACAGCATTCCGCGAAGCTGTATTACGGCACGTCCGCAATGTCGTTCGGAAGCCGTTACCAAGCTCGAACGATGACGATAACGAATCGATGATGTCCTCCTCCACGATGACCGGAGGGAAGAAACTCTCCCAGCAAGAGAAGTCATCGATCCTTGCGCGAAATCTCCGGGCTCTGGAACCAAATGATGCCGAGGAGCTCCTCGTCAAGATCTATATTGGAGTGACTGAAACATTGCGGCGACTGACGACCCAAGCTAAGCTTCTGCTCGATGTGGCAAGCTCGATAGGGGATGATCCCTCCTTACCACCCGGACTCAGATCTCCGCCCCTGAAATCGCCGCCCTTTAGTCCGACGAGACACTCAACAATGCCACAACCATCTATGGAGGCACTAGAAGCCCAAGAAGAGATTCATAAAACCTTAGATCTGACAAATCTGCTTGGGCAAGCCGTGGACGTTGCTCAAGACAAGATAGTGAAGCTCCTGCGGGTACGGTCCGAACAGAGCTCACACCTCGGCCTGGTCTGGTTTCTACGATACTTTAGCCTTAACCTTCACTTCGCGAATGAGTGCGAGTCCATATCTGGACGAAGCGGCTCCTCACTAAAAACAGTGGTGAATGGCCAAATCAAAGAATTCGTCCAACACCACGGTGATAAGGAAAAGCAACGGCTAGCCCAGGAAATGGAGTCCGATCAATGGAGTGCCAAAGACTTCGGCGAGAATGACCAGAGATTATTGGCCGAGATCCTGGATAGTAGTACGAAAGACGCGCCAAGCTGGTCAGAAGGAACGAAAATTTGGCTACCTTTCTCTGACAGTGAGGAGGAAGCTGACTTGCAAAATGGCTCGGCGCAGTCTAACGGGACAGCGAAGACGAAGGTCCGGAGTGCTGTGATTGATGGCGAGAGCTACTCCCTTCCAAATTCGGCAGTCCTCTGCATGCATGGGATCTCACACTTCCTACACCTGGTTGTTGGCATATCATCCATTACGACCGACGTCTCGGCTTCTCTCATATCCTATCTCCAGCTATTCAACTCACGATGCACGCAGCTCATCCTCGGTGCCGGAGCAACTCGGTCCGCGGGTCTCAAGAACATCACCACCAAGCATTTAGCTCTCGCTTCTCAGGCTCTCGGTTTCATAGCAGCTCTGGTCCCGCACGTGCGCGAATTTGTACGACGGCACTGCGGGTCAGGCGCCAATGTTTCATCCGTTATGGGCGAATTTGACAAAGTGAGGCGGCTGTACCAGGAGCACCAGAACAGCATCTATGACAAGCTTGTTGAGATCATGAGCGGGCGGGCGCTTGTGGGCGCCAAGAAGATGAAGGCCATCGACTGGGATAGCAAAAATGATTCCGTCCACGACTACATGGAAACACTGGCTAAAGAGACGACAACGCTGCACCGCAACCTCACCAAGCACCTCCCCGAAAGCACCGTTCGTCTCATTATGCTCCCCGTGTTCAGAAGCTACAAGGACACGTTCGGAACTGCGTTGCGAGCTGTTGACCCCCGAACAGAGGCTGGTCGGGATAGGTAGGTTAAACCGCCACATGCACAAACCTTAAGACTCACACTGACCAATTCTTGCAGCATGTTGCGTGACATTGATCACTTCGAAACGCGTCTAGGCAATCTTGACGGGTTTGAAGACGCAGGCGAGTACCTGAGGAGTATAGCAAAAGCCAAGGAAATAGCTGGTCCAGAGCCCGCTCCCGCAGCTCCAGCCACAAATGAGCCAGGAGAGAACAAGGCTGGCGAGACGGAGGAATCTCAGCCCGAAAAAGACCCTGAGCCCGCGAAGGAGAGCAACGGCGGTGCCGATACCAAACTCAGCCCAGAACTGGCAGCTCAGATTAGCAAATGAGGCTAGGCATCACCGCTGAGTAGAGAGTTTGCAGTCGGATTCTAGACAGGGAGTTAGTCTTGAACACTTTTGACCCCACGCTTATTATTGCATGTTGGGGGTGTCACAGCCTTTGGTTTCAGGCGTCATATGTGCGGGTTTGGCATGTACACTGCTTTCGTGTATAGCAAACCTGGATATATCGTATGATCTGGGAAAACTTGCGCTCTTGTGCTTGGAGCATTGAGCGACGAGTTCTTGACTGAGTGACGGTACATTACATTTTCTGAGCAAGGATATGCTTTTCTTGGATAGGGACAATTGAGATTCATCCCGAGGCAGCACAGCATCCTCCTCCGTAAGGGATTACAGCCACCTTCAGATCACACAAGGCCGGTTAAAGCCTCTCGTCGGGATTCCGGGCATCGCTTCCAGCTCAGTTCTCCGACTAGAAGTTAAGCCAGTAATTAGCTGTCTAGGTAGCCAATATGTAATCCAGCCGGACACGGCATGAATCCCCACAGTGAAGGCAATAACCCAGGAAACTTTAGCACAGTGACAGTTCCCCTTTTCCCCGGATATGCTGTGCTTCCATATGTGTTCGAGAAGCACAAAGCATTAACATATGATGAACTCCAATTATAGATCATCCCGGCAATACAATCGGCGCTTCAAATGCGCACCGGGAGAATATGTCAAAGGCCGGATCCTGAAGACATCATCTTTGTCGGGCTTTCTGAGCGGACAAATGGCGACCATCTCACCTCATGTTTCCCTTCTATAGGTTTGCACCTAACCCATTACCGTCAGGTCAGGGAAGCGAAGATCTGCATAGGGTCATACAGCCGGAGACTAGATATATGTTTTGATCGTCTCGTCCACCCGTATGCACATGCAGGCGCCTATGCAGTCGAGGTTGCAAGATGTTCCCCTCTCTGCATTCTGAAACATCCTAAGTCCCTGCATGGAAAGACGGTAGCAGTGCCACGGAGTCGGAATAGACAAGATTACATAGTACAACAAACGAAGACCAGCCCAATGTTTGTGCCTCTCCTTTATCTAGCCGACGCGGCTATCCGGTGGGTGGTCGCACTGGAACCTCATCGCACAAAAAGACGGAAGCCCGACCGAATCGCGGCCCAGTTCCTCTTTGTGCGTTATTTTAATTTGACGTCGCGTGCTATGTTGTCCAAGGCTCATACAAGTACAACAAAAAAATGCAATAGCTTTATTCAGGCTTGATGTGGTTAACATGGACGAATGGAAGAGAAAGCGGATCTCATCCGATGCCCTTATCAACGCATTCAGGCTGCGCTGCTCTGCCGGTCTTATAGCTGGAGGACCGCTATATACCACAGTATTCGTCAGTATTGATGGACAGGGTTCTGCGCTTATAAAATCCGGTTTTTCGAGGATTCTTGTTGGGACAACCGGGTGTCGTTGGGTAGATCTTATACGTAGCAAGTCAGACATACCGGTAGCGCCAAACAATAGACGCAAAACAACGACGAAATGTCTTAGCGGTATACGTCTGTTGAACGAGAACAAGTGATAAGAGTCTCATCTGAAGAGTTTTTGAAATTTGAGGTCCTGCGAGAAACCCGAGCAAAAGTCTAATCTGAATAGCCCCTGTGTAAAGGGGTAAAGTCTATGAACATGAAGACAAGATCCCAAAATCTATATATTGCCTATGAGGCTAGCGAGTGCAAGAAATCTCCAAGTGGAGGAAAAAGGTAAGACTGGTTCGGCCCAATCTAGGGCGGCAAACTCGAGTCCGCAGAGAAGTCTTGTAGGTATCAAACCAAATGTCCGTAACACCAAGAATTGGGTATAACAATAAGGTACTAGGGTCTCGCTCCCATCGTGTCCTTTCCGTTGTAGGTCATGGTCATAATTTATTCATCATAAAACCGTGCGCTCAACGCATCGCGCATGTCGTCCTCCAGAAATGAGTTTTGCAAGTTTCCAGAGTAAAGGCTTAGCCAGGGACGAGAATCTATCTCGTCCACTTGCCCATGACGAAGTCGCGCTTGAAGACGGGCTCGTCGAGGATGATATCTGCCTCACCACGCTGGTTCAGAGTTCCGTCGCCGAGAGTGCAGATAAGATCCGTCTCCTGGGTAGCCTTGGTTTGGACATCGTCCCAGACGTAGTACGCGTTGTTGCAGGGGAATCTGTCGCAGCCAGAGATCGGGCTGGGGTCGCTGGCAGGGAACAACTTCTTGACTCCGTTGTGGTCGTTGGGGTTGACGATTGCCGAGACATCAAAGAAAGTGATGCCGTTCCAGCCGTTGAAGGCAACCTCGCCCAACATGCCGGGGACGTCCGCCGCGCCTTCGGAGACCGCGTACCAGTTTCCTATCCAGCCGGTCGGGAATTCGACCTTGACGTCCTGGCCACCAGGGACCTGGACTGAATCAATGGCGGCCAGACCGGCATTGGGAGTGAAGATGATTTTCCGAGAAGTCTCGTCGAGAGACTTGAAGGTAACAGTGTTGGCCAAGGCAGCACCAGCGCCGAGGAGGAAGAGAGCCAGGGATGAGAAGGAGCGCATCTTGGATGTATGTGTAACTTGAAAGTGATGGTTTTGGGTTGTGAGCTGTTAAGCAGTGTGATCGTATGCTGGTTAATCGCTTGGATAGTCGGATGACCGAGTATGCAGAGTCTGGCAATGAAGGCGAGCCACCAGGGTTCTTCTGAGAGAAGGTGTTAAGCTTGGAGCTTTGTTGAATAAGGACAGTAAGTTGGTTCCTGAAGGAAAGACTAGTGACAGAGAAGTCTGTACACTGAAATTTGTGTATGAGAGAATGGATAGTTGGGACAAGATAGATCGCGGGGTGGAAGCTGGGGGGCCAGGGGCTCTTTATACTTTGATAAGCTTCCCGGCATTTAAGCCAGAATGCCGGGTAGGGGTCGCAAAGACTTTTGCTGAAAGGCGCAAAAGGGCCCAGACAGAGAACAACAACAGTCGCCATCGCAGTCAAAGTGGGAAACACACGTGTACCGGCAGGGTTCATGCCGGCCGACGCACTGAAAGGTGGACTTGTGTGTGTTCGAGCCCCTCAAAAAGAGAACTGGCCCGCTCCACTCGAAGGCGTTGACACGAATCACTGCTTATGGATACCATGACTCGGGGTACCCATCGAGTACCATAGTGTGGCGGGTGAAGACAAAGGGAGATGACTAGTGCCAGTGGTAAGGTAAGGTACCGCTGTCTTCTGCCTCTGGTAGTCTCGCCCGCAAGAGAGGCGAGGCTCGAGGCTTCGCAATCCCATTCCGTGACGCGGCGTGAGTACTGAAACCCTCGATTGTCTAGAACGTTCTCTGTTAGCCTTCCATTAGAGCCAAGTGAAGAAACGGATACTGTACTGCGCGCATCTACGCTCGATAACCTAGAACCGATAAAAACACCAGAGATACTTGCCAGATACTCAGTATTCATGTTGTGCCCTTGTGCCCTGGAACAGAGTACCAGACTTTGAAAGGTAATGGTGGGATGGGTGGTAGGGATGGGAGGGTGCTCCGCAGCGGCAGGTGGAAACAAGAATTCTGGATTTTCTAGCTCCTGTAAGAACGGAGCGGAACACTTTGGGATTGGCTGCTAAAAGTTCTAGCCGCAGCACGGTTCCAGGCACAATCCGCTTCCTATTGGTTGGATGCTAGTTCCGTGCCTGGTACCTGACAGGATTTCCATGTGTTGCATCCTCACAGGCCGCTTGAGCATCGTCGGGCCCGGCCCAGGCATACCGAACCAATCCCACAGTCAAAAGGGAAGTCTACCACTGACGGGACGAGGCCGGTTTTGCTGCCAAGGCTGACGCAGCGACGGGAACAAACAGTGACTGTACACTACTACGCAGTAGTGTAGGTAGATGGGAAGCGGCAAAGACGGCCAAGACGTGCCGATCGCTTCCACGGAACACTTGGTTCACACCCTCAGAGCCCTCCAGCTACCGTCAGGACACGGTACGTGTCTGGAGCGCGCTGTTGCCCATCGTCTGAATAGCCTAAGCAGAGCTTCCTGTCCTGACCGCTAGGCATAACGATGAATTGCTGTACCCAGAGACTGAGTCAACGCGACATGTCCATATCACAGTGGCTCAATAGTTTACCACAGTAAAGACAAGGGTGGTGGCGATTCGGCAATAATAAGAGCTCAGTCATCCTCGTCCTGCAGCCAGGCCTTTGGCGGGCATTCAGTTCCGTGGTTGGGAGCCTCGAGGGACATGGCTGGTGAGAACTCTGAAGGAGGTGTGGAGAGAGTCGGACCAGAAAGTTGCTCAGTTAAACGGGGACTTGGTTAACTCTGTGTTGTCAAGCCTTTCGTTTGCCCCGCCTCCCCTCCCACGATGGTTTGTCCACTAACAACGATCAAAGAGCATCTCTATTCCCGGATCTGACTTCTCTTCAGGCCGTGGGTACCTGGCCCTTGTGTCTTTCAATGTCGCGACGTTCACACATGCTAGGCTAAGGACACACTAGTTTTGTCGCGATATGAAAGGATTTGTCGAGACCGGCCTCGGCGCGTTGATTCTGGTGCACGATATTTGTAAAGTGCTTGCATAACCGGTCTTACGCGTTAACGACTTTGGTTTAGTGCTGCTTGTGGTACCGCTGAATTCAACGAAGATATAGCCGTCAAAAGACGAGGTTGCGTTTCCTAACATACTGTTCCTCCGGGGGATGTCTTGTCTTACCGGGCAGTATCGGTGTTCAGGATGGTAAACTCCCATGCGCCAGAAGCCGTTGGTTAACGCCGCGGTGTGAGGGTCCTAATGCCACAATCGTTCATACAGCATAGTAAGGTAAGAAACAGTAACAATTCTCACCTGTGGTAGTGTTACAGCCTTGACCGATTAGGTATCCAGGAGCCCAGGCGTTGCTTGTCTTGTCGTCCACTTGCGCAGACGTAGAGAAAGAAAGATGAGGAACCACACAGCGATCGACAATGCAAGGTGATGAAACATGCGAAAAGTTGGCAGGTCATCAAGGAGATCGAAAAGGCTGCAACATGCTGGAACTCGAAGCCCTGGAAGGTCTGGAAGCGAATCATCTAATTCTGCCAGTGCAAAAATCGCGCGAAGACTCTGACCTGCTCTCCTGTAGCGTTTCATTCACCTTTCAGCTTTCCATTGAAAGCGATCCTGTTTAAACAGCCTTTGGCCTAGAACCTTTGATCTGACCAAGGATTGTTGACCACAGCTCTGGCGCATTGATGGAACCAATGCATTGATGGAACCAATGCATTGATGGAACCAATTCCAGAATTTCCACGTGATGGCAAATGTTGGCGAATGCTCAGCGAATGCTCATGCTGTCACGTGATCGGGGCCATCGGACCGAAACGAAAATCTCTTTCGGAAAAACCCCGCCAGTCCCCGCCTTTATCGATAAAGCGAGCTCGATACGCTCAGGACCAAGCCACGGATACCGCGACAGTCTGCGCCCTCCTGCCTTCCGCCTATGTCGGCAGTCCCGATACACTTACGCGTAATAGAGGACGAAAGGCTTCAACGCAGTATGATTCCAGGCAACGAACAACGTAACTTCTCCGGTCGACTGGCATATCCTCCTCTTCTTGTTGCCTTGAGTGGAATAGTCTCGGATTTATAATTGTCTTGGGCAAGAATCGACGTGCGGAGCTCCAACCTCACGGCTTCTATCAGCGGCAGTGGAGAGTTCAACCCTGTGGGACACCAGCCACGACAGGATTTTACCGTCAACGTTACTTTGAGCAGCTGCTACTGTGCCTTATCGGCCAGATGCGGCTGCCGTTGGAACCGGTCTGTTCTTGCGGTCGCTTAAATGGCCAGAGTCTCGTATTCCGTCTCCAGGTAGGCGTTACCGGACTGGCGAGGTCGCGGGGACCCGGTTAACCCGTACCCACCCTCCTTACTTTCTGCCCACCAGGCTCAGTCATGTACGAGGCAACCCAGCCTCCAAGCCTCTTGTTTGCGCACCACGACCAAGATTCAACACGTCGCCAAGTGGCAAGAGGTTCCTCACACAGCCGGCCAAAGTGAGACAGTCCTTGACTTGGCTTACCGAAGTACTGGGTCCAGTCGCTCCAAATCTTGTTAGGCCGACGAGAGATACGATGAGTTATTCTTAGCTCAGGTCCGGTGCGCATTCGGAGGTGAATCACCTTCGTTTTCTTTCCAATGATGGAATTTGCGTGATCTGATCTTGTTCCTGCTTCCTGTTTCTGCACCATCGCCGCCGCTTCTGTGCTTTCGTGCTCCACTGCCTCCATCCCCATCTGGGAGTACAATGCAGGTGGTAGCCAGCGGCTGCTAAGTAGCTGTGCTGTCGAGTCTGCACCTGCAGATGCAGGTTCGTCGCCGGAATATGCAGTGGCCTGTTGGTCAGAGATCGTCATGAGCCTTTCCCTAACAAACCAACATGACCAGAAAGGTAAGGTGGTGACTGATGATAGTGAGCAGAGGGCGCTTTTGCCCCCCTTTGCCGTCGTACCTGCTCGGCACCTCTCTCTTCCAAATACGGGATAGCCACGCGTGACGGACAAAGAAAGAGCTGCTCCCACGGTAACGGACTTCAGTCACACCTTACGGGCATATCTGACAGCTCGAGGCATCCCATCGAAGATTCCACCCCATCCGTCGTCCACCGCCTCCTCCATATAAGGCCATGCCCACCCATCCTGCATACTTCTGCACCATCACTCTCGTTGTGTAAACTCAGCTCGTTGTATTTTGGACTACATTCGCTCTACTGACGCAACTGTCACTCAATACTACAACTTTCGCTCTCATCACAACTCGGAATCACTGTCACCAATAACACACTCGCTCTTGGAAACTACCACTCGCTTCAAGATGAGACTGTTGGATATTGCAGCACCTGTTGTGGGATTTGCGGTCTCGGCTCAGGCATGGGGTACGGGTACGGCGGTTGACACCACGGTTTATACGACTGTGGTTGTCCCGACTTATACCACAGTGTGCACCACACCGACGACGTTTGCTTTCCACAACACCACTTACACTGTCACCCAACCGACTACTCTGACCATCACCAACTGCCCCTGTACTCTCAGCATCCATACCCCACCACCGGTGACAACTACCTCGACATATGTTCTTCCCCCACCGAACAACCAGACCACAACCGGACCCGGGTACCTGAACACAACTGTGACGACAGGCACCTTCACTTACACGCCACCTCCGAGCACGGACCTGTCCGGGACGACGGCTATCACAACGACCCCCAACCCGACTAAGACTCCGGTTGGCCCGACTGCGACCCCGTCTGGGAACAACCCGCCTCCGGTGTCTGTCAACGCCGCCGCCAAGGCGGCGACTTCCATCGTCGGTGCTCTCCTCGCCGCCGTCGCTATCGTGGCGTTCGCGCTCTGATTGAAGCATACAACGGCCGTCCCTATCTAATCACTAATGGAGTGCTACGGCTTGGGCCCAGACTTACCTTGTAAACTTGGGTCAGGAACTTAATGCGGTTTAATCTTCACGACGTTCTTTTGGTCACTTTTTGGCAGGCGGACAGGCAAGGTGCATCGGTCTGAGATCTTTTGAGAGCTCATATCTCCGGAAAAGGAGGAGTTAGAGTTTTTTGGGAGTATGTATTCGTTCCCTCACAAGTCATGTTGGAGCTTCGGCGCTGTCAACACCTTATATACCCTTCTTCACCTTCCTTCGCTGGATCCAGATACGGTTGGCATTTCGCATAGAGAGAGTTTATTGGACGTGCATGGGCTATTGCTTGGAGGCGGCTTCATAGTGGCATGGGATGCAGGGCCTGGAAAGGGACCTGTAGGACCTGTAGGACCTGTAAACACCGCGGTGTCTGTTAACAAGTCTGTTTCATAGGCAACGAAATGGTTAGGAAGCCTGATGAATAACATTGGATCTACTCTTCCTCGCATGACATCTCGTCAAAAGTGGGTTTTCGGGGGCTGTTGATATCAGATTGCCGTCAAAAGAATTAACGTCCCGAGTCACTAACAAAGCCAGCCCAGGTTGTCAGCAACTTTCGGCAACATCTAACACCATTTGGGCAACAGTGGCGCTGAGTTATCTGAACACCATGATGTGACTGTCATGGCGGATGGGGAAAACAACAACACTTTCTTTAACCCGAAAGGGAAAGGCCGAGGCGACCAATGCCTCGTATAGACGTCGACTAACCACTCACCATCCAGTTATTTGTTGCCTGCGGAATCACAGAAGCCCTTACCAGTGGACACTCCCGCCTGACTCGGATGGGCGGAATCGAGAGAAAAGATCTCGGTTTGCCTTACAGGAGTTTTGTCAGCACACCGATTCCCTGTTCGCATTTTGTCGATCATTACACTTGTGCCTGAACCTTCTGCCCTCGCATGCTGGCATGTCTTCACTCCACTTTACTGTAACAACCTACCTGATTTACAGTCCTCGCCAGACGACCGCGCCCAAATAGACTCTTTAGATATGCCGTCAATTCCCCCCGATCTCTTGACGAGAAAATGGATGCTCGAAGGTCGGGAATGGCCTGTCACTTGGGTTGGGTGACTTTTCCAATGCAACCTCGTATCGTTGACTTCCTTGACTGCCACCAGGACGAGATCGGTGCGGCCGCGGAAAGACGTCATTGGCGGGGTGTCAGACGGCACGACCGTTGGGGAAAGGTGCAGCGGGTGCACAAGCATCTGATATTGGTTTGGTGTGCAGACTTCATTCCCAACTGGGCCGCAGGGTAGACATACTGCTCTAGCTGCATTATCGATGGTGTCGCCGACCAAAAGCAATCCAGCCGGCGCAAGTTAAGGATCCCAATATCGTCACAGGGACAAAGCGAAGCAAGAAAACGTCATCCGATGGTATTGAGGGCTGCAGCATCGTTTGCATTTCATTTACACGCTGACCTAATCAATCTAGAGATGCATCGGATCCGCCAAGACCACCATTAGGCCATGTATGAGTGAGCATATCATATGTATGGCTTCGTCCGCTTACTGATACCCTCATCGCAATCCTCTGATGAGACCTATTCGTACTATGATGCTGGGCCCGCGACATGTCTCTATAATGGTTGTTACCTTTACCACCGACTGACCCGGGTCTCTGTTATTATCCCAGAATAATATGAGGCGGCAGTTGTCGACTGACATCATGACGCCAGGGGCTTCACTCTGAAGTGAGAGCGGGAGTTGACACTCTTGGCTACCAACTCCTGCTGTTTGATAAAGCTCGTACGTCAGGTTGAGCTCAGCCTATCAGCGCGAAATATGCCGAGGAATCTGTGATGCTAGCGCGTATTGGCGGAAGGACTGATTGCTGGTCCATCGTCGACTTGTTTGCTGATACAATGGTGCACTAAACGAGCGTCAACCGCAAGACACTACCTGAGCGCACTCTCTCGCAAACATCATGTGGTTTAGTCGTGTCTCAGTCATCCTGCGACCAATCTACAGCAGTAGTCCGGTTTGTATCGTAACTCTCCGATCGGTGGCCGCTCGCGGCCGAGTCCTCGGATGATCCATCGAAGCCGAAAGCACGTGCGTAAGGAAGCTATCCCACCCAGGCACTAGCGCTCTCCATCCTCGACCGCGCTTCTCGTATGAGAGCCTTCGCCTCCTCCACCTCGACATTGTCTTGGCAGAGCTCCGTAGCTAGTCGATTTGCCGTGGTGTAGTCCTCGGTACGCATGGCGTACTGGGCCAGCCACATTCGGGCCTTGCTCGTGGCGGCAGTTACACCGGTTCCCTCGTTCCCAGCTCCTCGCTCAGCTCTGTCTCCACCCTCGTCATCAGACGCACCTGCACCACCAGGTGAGTCACGGTGAATTGCGATTGAGTCTCCGAGGCTTGTATCGCCTTCAGCACCTGCCCCCCCATCTTCCTGCGCCACACACAGCTCCATGTACGCTTTCGCCTCGTCTTCTTCTTCAAGGCCATCGTACATCTGCGCGATCTGCAACAGAACATCTGGGTCCATGTGCGCCATGCGGTCCATGGTGCCAACGCTGCCGAAGCTGCTTGATGTCGAGTCATAGTAACTGTCAGCAAGCAGGGCTCGCTTGAGCGCCTTGATGCCGTCCCTGTTGCGGCCCATCTTCTGCAAACATGAGCCGACAGCCATCCACATCTTCCCATCCCAGGGTCGTATTCCCGCGGCCTTTTTATAATACCAGAGCGCGTAAGCGTGCATCTCCAGCACTTCGTATGTCTGGCCAAGACCGTACCAGGCTCTATAATCCCGGCGGTTTACCTCGACAGCACGGCGATATGACTCGATCGCGGCGTGCGTGTTCTTCAGTTCGACGTATTCGTGCCCCATGAGCGTCCATGCCGATAGACACGAGCGATCCAATGTGAGGGCACGACGGAAGTACTGCACGGCTTTTTCATGCTGAGACAGGAGGGAGTAGTAGTTTCCGACAACCACGCAGGACTCGGGCCGAAACTTGTCGAGGCTGCTGCACAAGTGTGCCAAGAAAGCCAGCTTTGGTCGTAATTCGAGTACGTATAAGATGTTTGAATAGTGGTCCAAAGAGTCTAGTCGATGTGGATGAAGGGATAGTAAATAACCGAAGTATTGCTCTGCCCCTATCAGGTCCTTGGAATGGTAGGCCAGCAACGCCTTGCAAGTCAACAGAAATGCCGACGTAGGAAACACGTTCAGTAATTCGTCCAGCTGATTTGCGAGATTCGGTCCTTGC
Organism: Coniochaeta prunicola; assembly: GCA_007388105.1. Classification (NCBI taxonomy): domain Eukaryota; kingdom Fungi; phylum Ascomycota; class Sordariomycetes; order Coniochaetales; family Coniochaetaceae; genus Coniochaeta; species Coniochaeta prunicola. Next base: position 9,119 of record SMOB01000013.1, on the reverse strand, counting down.
TGGTAAAGCTCGAGAGAGGTGTGAAGATGGAAGATGAAAGACAGAATGTGTTGAGGTAGGTGAGGCGATATTTGGTTCAGCTATCGCATGTCAGCTGAACGATCCAAGCAATGTATACGATCTTGATGTCAGACCTACATGCTCAACTCTAGAGATGAGGTTTGTCATCTCGAGCCAACATCCCCAGTTCATGGGAAACAGGTGGACGCTTCTGACAAAGTAGTCCATAGCAGCCGACTCGTTTTTCTCTTTCGCCAGTACTATACCGTATAGGTACTCAAGGAATCCTTGGCTCCCGACAACCTCGCCGTCTTCTGATGTATGCTGTGCAAACCAGATTTCGAGGAACTGACTGACGACGAGCAACTGCTTGTTCACTGTCGATCCCAAATCCTGAGGGCCCATCACCATCTCAGTATCTTCGTCCCTCTTCTTTTCTCCTGATATTACTTTGGCATACAGAGCCAGAAATAGGCTCTTCTGAGAAATTTCAGGTAGCGCATCCTCGGAGGAGGACTCGGCTGCGGTGGCCTTGCCCTTGCCCTTTGGCGACGGGTTGATGTCATCGGGTTTCCCTGACAGCAGTCCGGATAGGAAGTTGTCCGGTAGGAAAACCGCTGAGCAGCGATCATATTCCTTGCAATCGAACAGTGATTTGGCCAAGAGATACTTGTTCAGTTCTCGTTGTTCGAGTGCTGCCTCTTCAGCATCCGCATTTGGCGCTATGGCAGGATGAACAAAGGTAGACTTAGTGCTCACGGGAGCCGTAGAAGGGTCGGGGAGAGAATCGAGGAGTTCAGCCGCCCTGCAACACTGAGTTAGCCAGACCAGAACCAGTAAAGCAGTACAATTGCAATGGTGGAGTGACATACCACTTGGCAGAATTGTAGAGACATCTTTCCGAACATTTCACGACGGCAATCTGGAGAGCTTCCTTTAGCTGGAGCAGGTCTGTTGCTGAGAGGACCATCTTGTCCTACAGCCAAGTCGCGCCGGCTATCGCATCAGCATGCCTGTAAGGAGCAAAGCCCAACTTGGAGGGTTTACGTAGAGGATTGGCAACCTATTCGAGGCGGTGAAATTCGAATCAACAACATCTCCAACTCGCGTGGGTTTGCGACACAAGCGCGTCACCTGCACGGGAGCTGTTTAAGATGCTTGCCCCACTTTCCGCTTTCTCTCGCAACCCTACCCGGGATTCGTCGCTTGATCATCCAGGGGTTTCTTCCGACTTGACCCCACCAATGCCGCTGCGGTTGTCTGCCGGGATTGTTTAGTGCCCCTCCAGATAATCTGCGATAATCTCCAGGAGGACGATCACCGCTTCTTTCTCGGAACATCCTCTCGGGCCAATTGCCAGCAACTTCAAGTCTCTAACGGTCATACGGCACTGCCAGAACACCATGGCGCAAAAGACGACCCTCAAGGAGTTTGAGTCTGTGTTTCCCAAGCTGGAAGAGGCCCTCCTCGAGCACGCCAAGAGCTTCAAGCTGCCAGAAAAGGAGCTGGCGTGGTACAAGGCCGTAAGTCGATGCTATGAGCCCTTGAAGCCTTCCTCGTCGACTTTTGGAGTCGCCAGACGCTGATGAAACCTCTTTACCATAATAGTCCCTCGAAACCAACACACTGGGCGGGAAATGTAACCGTGGAATGTCAGTGCCGGACTCGGTGTCCCTCCTGCTTGGCAAGCAGCTGTCGGAGGAGGAATACTTCCATGCGGCGACCCTGGGCTGGATGACCGAGCTCCTCCAGGCCTTCTTCCTTGTCTCGGATGACATCATGGACAGCAGCATTACGCGCCGCGGCAAGCCCTGCTGGTACCGCCAGGAGGGCGTGGGCATGGTGGCCATCAACGACGCCTTTATGCTCGAGAGCGCCATCTACACCCTGCTCAAGAAATTCTTCCGCTCCCACCCGGCCTATGTCGACCTCCTCGAGCTCTTCCACGACGTCACCTTCCAGACCGAGATCGGCCAGCTGTGCGACCTGCTCACCGCGCCAGAAGACAAGGTCAACCTCGACAACTTCAGTATGGAGAAGTACCGCTTCATCGTCATCTACAAGACCGCATACTACAGCTTCTACCTTCCCGTTGCCCTAGCGCTACACCAGCTCAATATCGGCACGCCGAAGAACCTGAAGCAGGCCGAGGAGATTCTGATCCCCATGGGCGAATACTTCCAGATCCAGGACGACTATCTCGACAACTTCGGCTTGCCAGAGCACATTGGTAAGATTGGCACCGATATCATGGACAACAAGTGCTCGTGGCTGGTGAACCAGGCTCTAGCCATCGTCACGCCCGAGCAAAGAAAGGTGCTGGAGGAGAACTATGGCCACAAGGACAAGACGAAGGAGGCAGCTGTCAAGAAGCTTTACGACGAGCTAAAGCTGGAGCAGCTGTACAAGGACTACGAGGAGAAGAGGGTGGGTGAGATCCGCGAGATGATCTCCAACATTGACGAGAGCGAGGGGCTTAAGAAGGAGGTTTTCGAGGCTTTCCTCGCCAAGATTTACAAGCGGAGCAAGTAAGACTGCTAGATGTTGACATTCATAGCTTGGATGGGGCAGCTCCCAAATGCGGCCGATTGTTCTGGTTGGGAAGTAATGCGGTTGATAGAACGGCGGCGGCGTCATAACATACGCTCGCCATGCCCCTGATATGTCGAAAAATGGAAAATGCAATACCTCCAGTCAGTGCCTCTACAAGGTTTCAGTCGCAGACTCACTGTAGAGGAAACGAGTGGCGTAGCCATTATACTTCAAGAAATAGATCGACCAATTCCCAAATACAAAATTCTTCTTAAGGCCCCTTGATCTGAACCTGGTATGCCTCTCAGGACTTCATGGCAACAACGACTCCCAAACACCGTCACCAAGTATCGCAACCACGACAGTTCGACTTTTTTACATTGACTGCTCCGCGATCAAGGTTTCGCCAGCTCCGTCGCAAGAGTGACCTTCCCCACAGAAATCATGGTCAAAGGGTCGCTCTGCTCCCACCTGTACTCCTGGATCGTTCCGTTGACGACCGCGTAGAGGCGGCGCTCGTGATGCTGGGCAATGGCCCCGAAGCCGTTCGCCTGGCCGCCACCCTTCATGCTGGTGTGTGTGAGCTCGTTCCATGTCGAGGTCGAGTTGTCCCAGAACGTGGCCGAGAGGGTGCCATCGCTATTTAGGATCGTGAGCTCCGCGTTGAACCAGTATTTGAAAGGCGATCCGGCGACCTGCGGCAGGGGATTGTTGGGCAGATTGCTCGCTATTTCGTGACCTAGAGGAATTGAGTTAGCAATCGTTGTCTGCGGGCATATCATTTAAGTTTGTGTGTGTGTGTGTGTGAATATGAGTGTTTGTGTGTTCTTAGTACATACCGCCAACCCACTCTCTCTGGATCGTATACTTGACCTCGCCTAGATTGCCTCCGTTTTGTGTAATGTACAGCCGGAGCTCCGGATCTTGGCCAAACGGAGACAATTTGGGATTGCTAGGAACGAAACCGGTGAATGGAAAGAGTACCAGCGGAGACCCCGAGTCGACCTCTCCCAGTTCCTGCGTCTGGGCCCAGTCTGACCCATTGAGGAGCTGGACCTTACTGTCGCTCAAGTAGGTGACGTATATAAAGCCCGAGCAGCCTTGCTCGCAACGATGCCAAACGCTGGCTAACGGCGAATTATCGTCAGCAGTCTTGGGTGACTTGCCTAGGTCACCGACGCCCCAATTCCTCCCGTCCATATCCCTGCTGTAGACCTCCTGAATGTTGTTTGACGGTGTGAGGTAGTACAAGTCCATCTGGAAGGGCCACGTAGGCGGGCCGGTAGACACGGCGGAGAGAGGTGTTCCTGGTTTTGCTCTGATAGAATTCCCGCTCAATAGGAGTGCATTCGAGATGTTGACAGCCGACCACGTCTGGTTCTGCGAATCCCATAGTGAGACCATGAGCGAGTTCGTGCTATCCTGCGAGAACACGGCATAGTGGCTGAAACTCGCTGTATCTGTCCAATTCACAGCGGCGACTTTGGAAGACTTCAAGAGCGTGACGGCAGTCGAGTTGGCATCCGCGCCCGGGATTGAATCTCCACCGGGGCCGCCGCTCGAAGTGCTATCGCCACTTTCCTGGCCTTTGTCACTCTTCCTATTCGAGAGCACTCCGCCTAAGACACCTCCCACAACGGCAGCAATGACGACTAGCGAAACTGCGGCGGCAATTATACGGAACGTCCTCGGCGCTAGACCGCATTTCTTCCTCCTTGCTTTCTGCTCCTCGAGCTTGTTTAATCCGACTGTCTCACTCGTATATTGCTGTTTCGTGACGTAGTGCGGAGCTGGTATAGTTCCTTCCGGTTTGTAATACTCGGGCGCTTGGTTGTCTACGCCATCTGGATGCACAGCTTGTGGAAGGTCATCTCCGTAGCTCGGTGCCACCTCCTTCTGTGACTGACTGTTGTAGGTATGTGACACCTCGAGGGTCGAGTATCCTCCGTCATCATGTCCCACTTGCGCCATCTAGACAGCAGCTCTGATCGACAACTCGTGTGATATTGGCGAGCCGTACTCTCGTCGCCTCTTGGTGCGGCCTTAGACCAAGCTAAAAGAAACAGATGACGGGATTGTCCCAGTAAGGTGAGAAAGAAGAAAGAATGAATATGATGAGCAGGGAAGAAAGGGAAGGGGGATGGGGTGCACTGGCATCCTTGAGACCAGATTCAGGGCCTCCCACAATATGTCATATAAGACTGTGGGTGTGAGGCAGTCTTCACAGCTGGTAGGCCTTCAGAGACCCCTGATCCGGCCACTTAAGATCGTGGTATGTAAGCCTAGCGGCCTCATAGGGCGTTGCGCGCACGGATGTAGGCGCGGCTCTGTCGCCTTACAAACATTAGCAAAGTAACAACGTTGCGGTTCCGGCACACTGGGCTAATATTCCACAAGGATGCTAATCCTGGGTCTCAAGGATTCAGGCGATTCCGAGCCTCATATCCACGACTTTGACGTAGGTTCATCGAGCTGGGCTGCGCCACTCTCTCTGCTTTATATTTGGAGTGCTCCCTCTCCCTCCATGGCGAAATATTGCCGTTCCGTCCGGAATTGCAACATCCGTACTCTTGAGCTGAAGCAGCAACATCTTGCACCCTTTATTATTTTCTATTCCTTGCAAAGCAGGTATAGCTTGGTGGCGTCGTCACGGAAGTGTAGCTCGGCGTTAACATGTCTGGAAGTGGATGTCTCACTCCATTCCGAGTTGCAGGATGCAAAAGAACCATGGAGAACCGACACAGATCTGATGTGAGATGCTCACCACCTTGATAAGCTCGATGGAACGCATAACGGTAGCAGGAGTAGCTGTACAGTTGCGCTGGAAGCGCCTCGGAACTTGTGATTTGTGCTGAGCATAAGAATCTTTGGGCTCACACCCAATGAATGAGTGGCTTCAGATCTCCAGGCTGTTACAGCGCGGCATATAGGACCACATTGTTAGTCATCCAACTCAGCTGCAAAGTCACTGCGGTACGACTTATTTAGCTCTTTTTGCATCAGGTAAACGGCGGCAGTGACTTCAAATTCCGTGCCTACTTTCCACCAGCTATGGCAATGTTCTTGATGAGCGCCATCAATTCTTCATCGGTCATCGGCTGTACACCCAGCAATGCGTTATCATCCTTCTCCCACGGTCGGAGATAGTCCTCCCTGGACGTGCTATACTGTATCATGGGAGCCATCGTCTCTCTGCTGTAATCACCAGCCCTGAAACGCTCCATCGCCTTCTCAAACAGTTCCTCCATGTCAATCTTCGTGACCACCCAGCCTTCTGAGCCCAGAGCCTCCTTGGCCACTTCGGCGACTTCCCTCTGGCTTTTCACGATGGAGGAGATGTATACGGGCCTGTTCTCCGTCTCTGTCGGGTGGACCAGTACGGCGGCGGCGGCCTTGCCGATGCTCTCGAGCGTGGTCCACGGAATTCTGTTCGTGCCCTCGCCAAAGAACTGGAGCTTCCTGTCGAAAAGGTCAATGCCGGAGAACCGAGAACGCAGGTTCCAGTCCAGGAATGGACCAGTCGCGACGGCAGTGAACGTCATGCCAGTCTTCTCGTTGGCTGCCTTGGCAGCTCTGAAGGAGGCTGCTTTCCTACCGAAGACGGGCAAACTGGCAACTTTGGGGTTCAGAGGGTCCAAGCCAAAGTCCGAAGTGATGTAGCGGTAGACACCTGCCGCGGCGGCGGCATTGATAAGGTTGATGGGTGTCTGGATTTCCGGGCTCGAAGTGGTATCGATGACTGCGTCCTGACCCCTCAGGATCTCCGTCAGGCCGTCAACCGAGGTGAAGTCGGCCGCCCTGACCGTAATGCCAGCAGGGTAGGAAACGCCCTCCTTGCGCGTAAGAACGATGATGTTAAATCGGTCGAGGTCAATCAGGGCTTTGAGAACATTAGCACCCACGTTGCCGGTCGCCTGGTGCGATTTGGTCAGTCACTAATGCCGTCTCTTTGATCCGTCGTTATCCTGTGCACTTACTCCAGCCAGCACTACGTTCCGGATCTCTCGCGATGAAGTCATATTGTCTGTCCTATGTCAGTATGTCGAGGAGTGAGGCGAAAGGTAGCTATTCACGTCGACAATGTCTGATATTGGAACAGTTCCTGATAGTTCAGCCTCCAACAAACAACATCAGACATCGATGCCTGCACCTGCATTTATACTTTTTGTCTGCTCGGCTCTTCGGACCTTGCACCTCCCATTTTGGATTTCTCAAAGTGCCACGGGCTCGTGGCCACTCCGCGGGAAGCTACGACAGTCCAGCTTGCCGAGACTGCTTTCCAGAGCCGGCAACATTGAAGTCTTGCGGTATAGAGGCGCCCGCTTAGGTAGTAATTAGGTGAGGGACCTTGCAGTCTTTCCAATCGTTATAGCTCGGACTGATTGCTCAGATGGGCAAAAGCGAGACCGAAACGCGAGTCGAAGCCAGCGGTGTCTCACGGGAAATATTCGGCTCCGTTCGCTTACCGCGCGGCAGGTTCGTAGCGGGATGTGGGGCACAATGCTTTGCTGCCGACCCGCCGCTGATCACAAGGTGGATTCTCGTCTCGCATATTCGCATATGTCGTTCCATTGGTGCGCAATGTCTCACGTCGTCTTGTACTTGTACTGGCTTGTCCATAGCTTGTAGGACAATGAGCGTCAAGACAGCTCTCGTCACCGGTGCCACGGGTTTACTTGGACGGGAGATCTTGAGAGCCTTCGACCGGAGCGACTTCTCCGCTAAGGGCACCGGCCTCTCCCGTGCAGACGGGCAGTCGATTCTCAGGCTCGATCTTGGTAATGATACTGAAATTCAAAGTGTTCTAGACGATGTAAAGTAAGCCGCGCCTACTAAATATTTTGAATACCCTCGACGCGTTTCTGACCTCGACAATAGGCCGCAGGTAGTCGTTCATTGTGCGTCAAAGCAATTCTTCAACGTCGTGGATCCAACTAACTCGCCATCCTTCACGTAGCCGCAGCAAACAGATTCCCGGACAAGGTTGACAAAGATCCCGAAGGTACTCGGGCACTCAATGTTCTTGCCACCAGATCACTAGCAAGGCTCTGTGCCGAGCGGTCTATCCTGCTAATCTACATATCCACCGATTATGTCTTTTCCGGCAAGAAAGGCGAGGCTCCCTACGAAGCTGACGCCCCCACCGGTCCGACGAACTTGTATGGCCAGACGAAGCTTGACGGAGAGTACGCCGTGCTTGAAGAGTATGAAGCAGCTGGCAAGCAAGGCTTTGGCCTTGTCCTCCGTGTTCCGGTGCTGTACGGTCCAGCAGAAATGCCTTCTGAGAGCGCTGTGAACGTGCTCATGGATGTCGTCTGGAAGGCGCAGGAGGAAGGCGACAAGATCAAGATGGACCACTGGGCACTGAGGTATCCAACCAACACATCGGACGTTGGCAGAGTATGCCACGGTAGGTCACCCCTATTGAGGATAGGCTTGTTAATACCTTCTAAGAAACATTTGCTGAGACACCTTTAGACATTGCTCTGCACTATCTTGGAGTGGACGACCGAAAATCACTGCCCAAGGTACTGCAATTCTCGAGCGAGGATAAGTATACCAAGTACGAGATCTGCCAGGTTTTTGGGGAGATTATGGGGCTGAGCATAGGCCGTATCGTGCCAAACACTGAAGGAAATGACCCGAATTCGAGTGTTCAGCGCCCCTATGACTGCCATTTGAGCACGGAGGCGCTGAAGTCTCTTGGAATTGATGTCTCGACCCAAGACTTTATCGGATGGTGGAGGAGAGAAGTACGGGCATTCAGGAAATGACTTCAACGTTATTTCATGTATGCATGGTATCGCGACTGACTGTGCCTGATAACAAGACAATTTCGAGTGTATGCTACCCCTGCTCGAGGAGATAAATCAGAGGGCTGACCCTGATCTCACCAACTGGAAAGAAGCACTTTAGCGGAAGATGATGAAGTACTACAGTCTGTCAGAGTCTATAGGAGCTGTGTTCAGCTAAACAACGTTAAGTGCTCGGCCAGGTACTTATCTCTTCCGGTGGTGGACTGCGGAGGCAGAGCAAGAAACTACTATAGGACGTACATGCAGTGTTCAGTAGGCGGCCTTGGTATGTAGGACTAACCCCAGTTCCACCGCGTCCTATGATATAACAAGTTTCAAAGTTATTTAGCGACCTGCGTTGAGCTGGCTTCAATAACAGATATATAGCCGGCGGCATGCAACTCTCAGAGCCAAGAAGATCTGGAGTCTGGAGAAGTAGGTACACCATTTCTTGGACCATCATAGGGGCACATCGATCTGTCCTGTCCGTTCCATGCCGTAGGCACGTTTAGGTCGTGTGATGTGCAAGGGAAGCGGACAGAGCAAAGAACAGGGCTTTCATAAACAGTGATGGATTTTTGCCTAGAATTGTTGTCTGTAGAGGTACCTGTACGGTGACCGCCAACGAAGTGAAATTTGCAACGCCTCCCACATCGTGAAAGGAATGAATGTTCCGAGGTTAAATCTCCACGGCGGCGGGGGGGGGGGGGGGGGGGGGGGGGGGGGGGGGGGGGGGGGGGGGGGGGGGGGGGGGGGGGGGGGGGGGGGGGGGGGGGGGGGGGGGGGGGGGGG